>JAVTVY010033462.1:0-142682 GCA_036873755.1 Hanleya hanleyi
AAGAAGAATAAATCTGAAGTCCGACCAGAAGATAGTCCTGTCTGCATTGGAACAGTACGTTATTGATTGGTCTAAGCGAGAAAAAGTTGAACCTACAGTACTTGCTGATTGGCTGGACCTCACCAAGAGCAAGGTCGTTGAAACAATCCGCCATATTGACAGAAGTACTCTTCCCCAAGTAAAACAAGTACTGAGAAACCTCAATTCGCAAGAAGTTCTAGCAAATCTCCAGAGTAAATTCGTCATAGTCCAGCAGACAAAGCTCCGAATAATATAATATTCATATGTAAATATTACTATTACCAGGTGCTGGTTAAAGAACTGAGTGTAGACATATCTTCATCAAATACGTCTACTTACTCCCAAACTGCATTTACTCTGGAAGATTTATTTAACAATCACAAAAAGTTTCTCAGGGAAAGAGGTATTTGTCTTCCAACCAATCATAACGACATACCAAAAATATACTGGACTCCCAAAATGCATAAATCACCATACAAAGCTAGATTCATAGCTGGTTCTAGAAGCTGCACCACCAAGCTTCTTTCAACCCTATTGACGAGGGCCCTTCAGGAGGTAAAAGTATTTTGTGGGAAAGGTATTGCGCCACTATTTTCAAGAATCCCCTGGCGTTGAATGTATGTGGTTATTGAAAAACTCAAAATGTCTTACGGAAGAATCCTTGGATGCTAAAGGTCACATACCGTACAGATATGTATCCACATGGGATTTCTCGACTCTCTATACTACAATCCCTCATCAGGACCTTATTGATCGTATAAGTTCATTAATAGTGTCTGTGTTCAAGAAAACTGATCGTAGATATATTAATGTCGGAAGCCATAAAGCATTCTTTAGCTCGACTACATACAAGAGATATCATTCATGGGATGTTTCTTTGTTTATAGAGTTGCTTGAGTTTCTCATTAAAAATACTGATGTGAAATTTGGCAACACAATATATCAGCAGCATATAGGTATTCCAATGGGTACCAATTGTGCACCCCTGTTGGCTGACCTGTATCTGTTCTTTTATGAATATGACTATATGCAGGCGCTTTCAAAAACCGATCCATTCAAAGCCCATTCCTTCTCATTCACCAAACGCTATATAGACGATCTTCTCGCTGTGGATAATCGCTATATAAATGAAGCAGTGAAGGATATATATCCACCTTCACTGATTTGAAGGAAACTACAGATAGCCCTACAGGTACATCTTATTTAGATCTCTATCTCTACAAAAATGAAGCGGGCATTCTCTCTCGTCGACTTTATGACAAAACAGATGATTACAATTTCGACATCGTAAACTATCCCTTTCTGGACAGAAATATTCCAGTGGGACCTGCATATGGCGTATACATATCTCGCCTAGTAGCATTTGCTAGATCCTGTGTTAATTGTGATGATTTCAATCAACGTCTCAAAACATTGTTGCAGAAACTTATAAAACAGGGCTATTCCTCCAAGCGCCTCCATTCAAAGTTTCTCAAATTTGGCGATACATATCGCATGCTGATAGCAAAATACGAACGTAGCGTGCAAGATCTATGGCGCTACGTTTCGTAACATGTGTCTAATTCCGCTGGGTTAGGGGCCGTATGAGCCCATGTACTTCAAGATCCTCATGGTACTCATATGAACAGTCACAATCAAAGCGTGACTGAGGTACATCATTTTTAGATGACGACTCTATAACGAATATTATGGATTAAGAATACTGATCAGCGATACGGATTTGATATTTTGGAACATCATGATGTCTTGCCGGCATCATTGAAAATTGTTGACCGCTTCTCTCTTGCAGGAAACAAGCCTATGTTTATGTATACCTTTGTCTTTTTGAATTTGGTGCTAATACTGTTGTATGGAGATGGAATGGGTCTTTGGATTATGGACGCGGATATTCTCTAATGGACGACGGCTGGATTGTGAATGACGGACTGGACGCTTGTAATTAGTTATTGTTCGGTATAATCTAAGGTACTCCTCAAAGACACTTCTTGGACCCCTTACAAAAAATATCTTATAGGATCCTATAAGATTTTGAAAAATCCTATAAGATTCTAAAAAATCCTATAAGATTCAACCCAATAGGATTTCTAGATTATGGGAATTTTCCCACAAACTGTTACATTAACATAACATTATAAATTAGAACTACATGTATACAAGTTTCAAAGATATTAATTAGCTCTGGGAATATCCCAGCTTAAGGTTGGCTGATTTGATTTCACTCAGTGACATCAAATCTCATTTCAATGAAACCACTAAACATAAGATTTGTACTTTACAGTTCAAAATAGCTGCAACTGTGTAAATATTCACATGTGGTTACTGACATATTACTCCGAACTGTGAACACTTTTTTGGATCTTTTAAAGTGATCAGTGCCATGCAGGGCTTGTTTTTCCACGGGAATCCAATTCCCGTCAGCACTGCCGCAAAATAATTTGCGGGAATCCAGCAGATTCCCGTAAAATTTTCTCAATCTGTATAGAGATGATAGCACTGGATTCTCGTGGATTCCTGTGGAGCTGTGTTGCGAGAATCTATTTGGATTCTCGTGAATTCTAACAAAAAACAAGGCCTGCCATGGGTTTCTATTTGAATAAAATAAAGATATTAATAATATCAGTCTCTCACATATTAGTGTTATCAGGACAGTATCATATTAGATAAGAAATCTTGTTGAATTCAGATTTTATAATCATTCCAAACCCATGATTTTATAGTAAAATTGGACAAAATGGGAAAATATTTTTAGAAGAATCAGTTCTAACATAATGTCAGCAACAAAAAATGCCAATTAAAGAATCCTTTATATTATCCTCTTCATTATTATCACTTGTTTAAATATAATATATATATAATTTCTGTTTCTGATAGTCTTTTTACTTCTCAACTGTCTTGTCAAAATGGGTGGAGTTATCTGCCCTTGAAAATTTAATTGAACACTGGGGGCGCCACCAGTCGACAAAAAAAATGGCTGACCTGAATCAGGTGGATTTGTTCATGTTAAGCTAGAACAATGGAGGTTTGAAGAACTGTATTGCAGATGGTGATGAGTGCAGCTAGTGATAGGGTAAGTAAATTATAAATATAACTATAATTTTTCTGTTTTTCCTAACTTAATAAGCAAAGAACTGAGCTGAACAGTGATGTAGACCCGGGAGTATCAGCTATTATCAACAAATTTTCCTTGGCATATTAAAAAATTGATATTGGCCTCAATAAATATTGCTATATAGACTGCAGGTTGTAATAATGTAGTTCACCTTATAATTGCAGTCAAATTTAATGGGTCATATAGCATGGCTTTCACAAAGAAATATCCATATCTCTGTCTCAATATCACTTTCAGATCTACCCAGGTTCATCTAGGCAGTGTGAATTGCCATTGTTATGATTGTGTGAATTGTCAGCTTGGAAACCCCAGGCTTGGGGGCCTCATATGAGGATTGGCATGCACCCTGGAGGAAATCCCCTGAGGGTGAGATATTTTTATCACAAAAATGCTTGTATACTTCCTATTCATTTAAAAACAGGTGGATTTAACTGGTTGGGGGGATGGTAGCTCTAGGTAAATTATCTTGTTGTTTTGAACTGTTTATTGATTTATAAAATTTATTGATTTTTGTTCCTTGCAGAAGATTGTAGAATATTTCCATACCAGATTTTTGACAAAATGCTAAAGAAATATGTTTTAAAATATATTGATAATAAAATGTTAGCATAACCTATTTTTAGCTGTAATCAGAAAAAGTATAATCAATTATGATTAGACTTTTCATCATTATAACAGGCTATATTTTCCTTGTCTATTGATTGCACTATTCATATACTAAAGCTAAGGATCTTCACACACTTCAATTGTACATTTCTACCCACATCTTGAGAAATGAGAACATTTCATTTCATACATTTATTTCATTTCAAAAATTTAAGAATACAATTTGCAGTTAGTAAACATTTATTTGTTATTTGAAACCCTGTATGGAGAGTTAGTTGAACCAGAAATTAACAAAGACAAATTAAAATTCACACGATTGTTTCTCTTCAATTCTAATGGCTTCTTACATTGTATACTTTCATATTCCAGAATACAGCTGCTACAAGGAACTCGGTTCACTTCCAGCAGCCACTCGACTGACGGCAAATTTAATGAGCACACGTAGGTATGGTTGATTTCTTCATAGTGTATATTGGTTAGAACATCACACAAACTGTTTATCTCCCTTGTTGTATATCATGGAGTACTAAAGAAAGGATCATAGACATCTTCATCAATCTTTAGTAAATCGTACGGATGTGTTCCATTCTTTACCCTTTATGGTAGTCAACCTATTCAATCATCCTGAGTGTATTAATAAAAAAGAAAAACTGGATTGCATAAATATGGAACCATATATACAACTGATCAGGTTTTAATTATATGCATGTATTTATCGCTACAGGCCAAGAAGTCCACAATTCAGACTGGTGGGTTTCAGCAAAGGTTGGATTACATCCAAGTGGACCTCAGGGCAACTAAAGCAAACTATCCTTCGAAAGATCTGCTGCTTCAAGTTCAAGTTGGACAAGAACACTGTCACCCTTGAATAATAATACTAATACTGCAATAAATTATCATACCAAAGACTGCATGTGAATACATGCATATATAGTACTGTGCTGTATTTTGTCTCAAAGATTTGTGCTAGCAGTTATATAAACTACACGTTTCTGGTTAAGAACCATCAGGTTTATTGTAAATATTTTATGATGTACTGTTTTGTCTCACTCCCAGTGTTTTCTCTAAATAAAACGTGCCGTACTCAAATATATATTCGTGTCTTCTTTTTCGGGAAAGTAAATATCTCGTGGCTACATACCTTTCATTACACGGATTTGCTATGATACTAATAAGGTACTTCAAGAGCACTTCAGAAGTGCATGTGAAAGGTATCCTTCTGTAGAAGAGTGGATGAAGTGCCTTGCCATATAAGGACATTGAAGTGCCTCAATTATTCTAATTAGGTACTTCAAGAGCACTTCAGAAGTGCCTTTGAAGGTTACCTTTCTGTGGAAGTGTCTATGAAGTGCCTTTGCAGCACTTAATTAACATATTTGAGGCACACTTCAGAAGTACTTCCAAGTGACTTCATTGTGATTTCAATGCCCTTATATGGCATTGCCAAAAAACAATACCCACACTGCAAGCACACTTCTGACTCGGAGCCTTGCACTTCAAGGTTAAAATATGGCCACACTTTAAAGTTACTTCAAAGTTACTTCAAAGACACTTCTGGACAGTAAGGGTTGAGGGTTAAAAACTATAGATGTAACTATTTTACAGCCAACAGCGGTACACTCGTTACCGTTATTAATTGGTTAATTAGGTTGATTACATTACCTACCTCGACCCCCCCCCCCCCGTAATCAACCTAATTAACAACGGTAACGAGCCCCTGTGAACAGCGGTTGGTGATTGGAGTCAAGGGACCAGCTGATAATGTACGGTAATGAGCCATATCGCATTGCTTAAGTTTTACTGCTCGTATAATGTTCGTATAAACACTAGGGTAATGTGAATTTCGCCACAATGAAGTAGAACAGTAAATACATCCTGTTACACGACATAATCTCGGAGAGACTTTGGACCTACACAGCTATATGCTAAAACTGATATATACGTACCGGTGCGGGTTTTAACGAAGCATCCGTTTGGATCCACCAGAATTCGATCTGTTCGATCTTCTCCAATATGGTGATAGTAAACCCAATGTAATATTCGATCACTTTAAATGTTTAGAACTGAAGCCTCCTCGTGTGAAGACTAAAGTTTGTCACCGAATAATGCACGAATACGTTGCATTCAACAACCGGACCTTCGTATACTGCGCATGCATCACTACCTCGCCGCGAGTTCATTTCTGATAACAATCTGTAATTTGTAGGCCTATAATTTGTCGTAAATTTCTCGTAATTAATCGAGCCAATTCAAGTTTTGTGTTTGCATTATTTGGAAAGAAGCATCTTTTAAAGGTCATCTCAGGTAACCTTGATTAGATGTTTGTAAAATGATTACAATTTTTTATTATGGGTTTAACCTAAAATTATTTCGTGATTGCAACATACAGCATAAAGATTACTTTCTTTTGAAGATTATTTTCTTCTGGGATTTTTGAAAGCTCTCCATGCCTGTATATTGTTCTTACCTCTTGAACTACAGGGCTGAAACTTACCACACTATACCCATGGGTCAAGCACTACCATAAAATGTAAAACAATACCAGATGGCCGCTTTGATGACGTCACAGTGACGTCATTTCCAAAGGCATTTTCCATATTTTATAATTATGTACTTTCTTCGTGAAAACTGCAAGATAAATAAGTAAATAATAATCTGATGCGAAATAAAATAGTTTGGGCTCACTTTCCCTCGCAGAAAAGCGGGAATTTTGAGGAAAAATGACGAAATCCTCGATTTTTCTGGTACCCCACATGGGCGCCATCTTGAATTTATTCATGATTCTCTGCTCGGGGTGGGGATGGAGGGGGGGGGGGGATCAAATAGACTCAAAATGACCCCAATATAATAAACTATAAAAACACGGAATGTCAGCTCTCCAATTTTTGTCAAAACGTTGCGATTATAATGTGGCAAGTTTGGTAGGTGGGCAATCATGCCCTCACCCCCACCAGACCTGGTAGGGTTAAAGATTATTTTATTTTATTATAACGATGGCAGTATAGTTGTGAAAAAGCTTCATTATTGAAGTGAATATTACTCTTCTCACAGAGTGTTAGATGTCTGATCAGAAAGTCTCCTAAAAAATTAACTCGAGCCCGGCGACCTATAGGTCACGAATTGGTCGGTAGGTTCATGCTGATGTTATGGATAATACGGTTCGTTATATCCGCATTTGGGTTCCCGTTTGATTGTCAGCCGATATTCATTTTCTCGTATTCTTGTATTCACAAGGGCCCATAGAATGCAGAAATATTGGGCGCCATTTTTTTTTTTGTTTTTTTTTTTTTTTTCTATGCGCTGTTTGGTTTATACAATTCATCTAAGGGAAGAAAATATTAATGTTCTCTCCACTATCAAACCAATATTTTGAGTAACGGTCACAATTTGGAGTAATAGTCAACATTTGGAGTAAAGGTCAAAATCTAGAGTAACGGTCACAATTTCGAGTAACTATCATAATTTTGAGTAACGGTCAAAATTTAGAGTAACGGGCTGAATAATGAGTAAGATCAGGATACAGGTTCAGGTTCTGTTTTAGGTTCAAAGACCATTCAGAATCAAGTACGCGACCACCATGTTTGGTGGTGTAGATATAATGTGAGAAAAAATATCAGGTTTCTTCACCTGATTCTTCAGGCTATATCCTATGTCTATGATGGTCGAGAGGGGCCATCAACCGTCGCCCTTGAAACATTTTGGGCGATATTGCGATATTACGATATTGCGATGCGATAACGCGAAAACGCGATATTGCGAAAACGCGATATTGCGAAAACGCGATATTGCGATATTTCGATAACGCGATATTGCGATGCGATAACGCGATATTGCGATGCGATAATGCGATATTGCGATGCGATATTGCGATGCGATAACGCGAAAACGCGATGTCGCGATATTGCGAAATATCGCGTTATAATTCTGCGATAATGTGCGATAATGTACGATATTGTGCGATATTGCGATATTGCGAAATATCGCGTTATAATTGCGCGATATTGCGATATATCGCGTTATTTTCCCGCGATAATGTGCGATATTGTACGATATTGCGATATTGCGAAATATCGCGTTATTTTGAGAAGTAATATGAGTAGTATAGAAAAGACCGATTCATTATCATTTTTGAGGCTGAGGCGTGAGGCTGTGGTGGGACGTGACGATGACGTCACGTATGACGCCACATCCTCTCACATGACGGCCCAGCAAGAGTTATCTGCCGCTACATAAGACCCCAGTGACTTCCAATGTTAATCTCATACATGTATGGGATAGGGGCTGTCAAAAAAAAAAATTCTTGTGGATTTTACTATGGGTCGTGGCAATTCGTTTTTCTTTTTTTTTCTTTTTTTGTCTCGCGATGTAACACACGATGGGTGGGGTCTCGAGGCCAGAAGTTGAATTCCGCTGTAAAGTTCAGGCAGGTCTGGGGTGGACATGTTACGTCCATTCTGGCGCACTGGACAATGTTAGTCCCAGTGGGGAACCCACTTATGGACATTTGCGGTATGGGGTGTGACACCTTGTTTTCTTCGTCTCGAGCTGTAGAACACGGTTGAGGGGGCCATGCGTTGATTATTTTTTTTTGAAAGTGCTGATGACGCATGCGCAGTAGGCAGGCAGATCGAGGTGGACGTTTTGGGATCTAGGTGGACCACCCATAGTGGTACGATTGGGTTGTGTGAGGTATCATTTTGAAGCATTCGTGGGGGAGCGTCCAACTGGATGGGTGTGGAGTGGAAATATCCTATATCTGCCCAGTAGAAAAGGGGTATTTGAAAAGACGTTTGGGATCGAGGTGAACCAATAGTGGTCCACTTGGGCTGTGGGAGGTGTCATTGTGAAGCGTCCGACTGAGCTAGTATGTCGTCCGTTTTCAACATTCTGCGCAAAAAGGTGAAAAATGTCCCAGTGCACCCCAATCCCCCTACTGTGTCGGTGAAGGTATCCATGTGAAACGCGCCTCCAGGCCGATCAAGTCATGGGTGGGTGCATGTTTTCTCCGAAATGAAACACGGACTTTACCCCTAAAATGACTCTTATCAACCAGGTCTATAGGGGTTAATATGGCTCTCATCGGCCTGCCGAGATATGCAGATTGGGTTACCAAGATTTAAAATTTAAATTTAATAAAATAGTGCTTTCGGGTGCATACTGACCGAATGGTTTATACTTCCAAGAACTATGTAGGCCTAGACTGCTGCACAAATATATAGAAAGATAACATCTGTATCCATATCATCTAACCTTGATCAGGTCCCCAGTCTTCCCTCTATTTCTCTTAATCCTCTATATACATGGCAGTGTGACTAACTTCACAGGACCTACGAAGTATAGGGTAGGAATTAGGACTCCGACACGCACTGAACTCTTGGAAATCCCTGTGCCCCAAGTTGAAATCCTACCTATATTAAGATGAGCACAGCCCAAGTCAGAATCACCAGTGATTTTCATCAAAAATCACCAGAAATTTTCATCCAAAGTAGGTCAGCTGAGAACTTGCTGGTAACAGTCCCCTAATACACCTTCATGCAAATAATCAAGGTTCTAATGTCAACGGTTCTCCTTATTTTGCCGACGAAAGGATTCGGATGGACTCACTCACTCACTGACTACCGGACAATTTGTAGGAATATTCATATAATCACCAATTATTTCACCCACTATTTCTCTTTATTTTCCCCAATAAAATACCCCAACAGTTCCTGTCATTCTGCCTATATCCCGAAATCATAATTCCAGATAGGCAGCCATGAGGGATAAAAACTAGATGTAACTACTATACAGCCAACAGCGGCTCGTATACCGTTATTAATTGGTTAATTAGGGTGATTACATTACCTACCTCTACCCCCCGTAATCAACCTAATTAACCAATTAACAACGGGAGTCAAGGGACCAGCTGATAATTTACGGTAATGAGCCATAGCGTATTGCTTAAGTTTTACTGCTCGTATAATGTTCGTATTGAGACGAGCATCAATTTACTGTGTTTGTATTTGTTTTTTTTTATTAGTACGAGTTGTTGTTCTATAGAATATCTCGCTTCAGTGTTCTCTAATTGTAGTTCAGACATTTGTAGTTCATTTCAGATAATTCTCGAGGACATCTGCAGATTCTCTGCAGTTGTTGTAATGAGATACTTCGTTTGTGCTACATGGCCATAGTTTTTGAGCTGTAGATTGTTAATTAATGAAGTTTCACTGATTTATTCACATGACGAAGCTAGAAAGATGTACTACCTTTGTAATTCATGGTATGACAAACTGTGGTTTGATGTATTCCAGTAGTTATTGATGATAAAAGATGCATAAGTTATTCTTCTCTGTACGGAGGCAGCCATGTTGTTTTGATAGTGATACTCTCTGAACCAGACGTTCGTATTTTATTTCAGATGAAAGTTGATGTATATCTTGGATAAATTGTATCACTGTGTAAACTATATTTAATATCTGTCACAAATATCTGATAATTGCGCAGATTCTCCAAGTAGTTTTAACAATATTACGCTTTTGGTATTTTCGACATTTTGGGTTAGAGGCTAGTGGCTGGAGTGTATAAAAGAGTGAACTCTGAGCATTTCTGGGACTTGCTCTGGTAAGCCAGACAGTAGCTGGAGTGATATCCAGTGGCTGGAGTGATATCCAGTTGCTGGAGTGATAATGGTTCAGTGTCTTGACTTCATTTTTCTGTTTTGCCTCTCTGAAATGCTTGGAACACTGTAGAGTGTACTCCAAGAAATCATGGGGTCACGGTCAAACTGAAGTAGATAAGACTTATACCCATTATCTTTTGTTCACCCAAGATAACTTTGACTCATCCAAGAAAACATGGACATCCAAGAAAACATGGACATCCAAGAAAACATAGATTGTTGAACCCGTAGTGGGATGAACACCCCATGCGATCACATCGGATTACAGTACCCCATGTAATCACATCGGATTACAGTACCCCATGATATCACATCGGAATACAGTACCCGATGCAATCGCATCGGATTACAGTACCCCATGCAATCACATCGGATTACAGTACCCCATGATATTACATCGGATTACAGTACCGGTACCCGATGCAATCACATCGGAATACAGTATTCAACTGCGGCCACTCTTCACCTAACAGTGGTGCATTAACACCCCATGCAATCGCATCGGGTTACAGTCTTTAACTGTAGTCACCCTTCATCTAACAGCAGTGTGCATGAACACCCCATGCAATCACATCGGGTTACAGTACCCCATGCAATCGCATCGGATTACAGTCTTTGACTGCAGTCACCCTTCATCTAACAGCAGTGTGCATGAACACCCCATGCAATCACATCGGGTTACAGTATTCGACGACAGCTGCTTGTAATGGATGCAAGGGGAACTCATTGGAATGATTGGATGTTACAACAGTATTCGACTACAGCCATCCCGTTTAGTTCTATGCACTCCAGCAAGTCTCCACCCCATGAAAGCATAGTAATTCCGCTCATTGGTCATAATTAGATTATGCAAGGCAAATCTGAACTGAAGAACATGTTTCTATATGAATAAAAGAAGAGTAAATTTATCCTGAGAAATCGGTCTTGAGTTCTTGTTTCTTATTGTGTTGCTTCCCGCTCTCCAATGTTACAGGTTCAACAAATAACAGCATAGGGGGTGTTATTTAGCTAAGTTGATAATCCGTTCAACTACCCTAAGTTTTCATATGTTTTCTGCTGAAGTATATTTGCTGTAATTGGACTTCACTGAAGCTTAGCGACAGCTTTATCGCTACAGTATAAAGACTAGGGTAATGTGACTTGAAGCAGAACAGTAAATACATCCTGTTACACGCAAATGTTGACAGAATCTCGGAGAGACTGTGCACAAAGTTACACAGCTAAATGCTAAAACTGATATATACGTACGTAGCGGTGCGGGTTTTAACGAAGCATCCGTTTGGATCCACCAGAATTCGATCTGCTCGATCTTTTCTCCGATATGGTGATAGTAAACCCAATGTAATATTCGATCACTTTAAATGTTTAGAACTGAAGCCTCCTCGTGTGAAGACTCAGGACGAAGTTTGTCACCGAATGCACGAATACGTTGCATTCAAAAACCTGACCTTCCTATACTGCGCATGCATCACTACCTCGCCGCGAGTTCATTTCTGATAACAATCTGTAACTGTAGGGCCTAGGCCAATAATTTGTCGTAAATTTCTCGTAATTAATCGAGCCAATTCAAGTTTTGTGTTTGGATTATTTGGAAAGAAGCATCTTTTAAAGGTCATCTCAGGGAACCTTGATTAGATGTTTGTAAAATGATTACAATTTTTTATTATGGGTTTAATCTAAATTATTTAGTGATTGCAACATACAGAATAAAGATTACTTTCTTTTAAAGATTATTTTCTTCTGGGATTTTTGAAAGCTATCCAGGCCTGTATATTGATCTTACCTCTTGAACTACAGGGCTGAAACTTACCACACTATACCCATGGGTCAAGCACTACCATATAATGTAAAACAATACCAGATGGCCGCTTTGATGACGTCACAGTGACGTCATTTCCAAAGGCATTTTTCATATTTTATAATTATGTACTTTCTTCCTGAAAACTGCAAGATAAATAAGTAAATAATAATCTGATGTGAAATAAAATAGTTTGGGTTCACTTTCTCTCGCAGAAAATCGGAAATTTTGAAGAAAAATGACGAATCTTCGCTTTTTCTGGTACTCCACATGGGCGCCATCTTGAATTTATTCATGATTCTCTGCTCGGGGTGGGGATGGAGGCGGGGGAGGGGGGGAGGGTAATCAAATAGGCTCAAAATGACCACAATATAATAAACTATAAAAACACGGAGTGTCAGGTCTCCATTTTTTGTCGTTGCGATTATAATGTGGCAAGTTTGGTAGGTGGGCAATCATGCCCCACCCCCACCAGGCCTGGTAGGGTTAAAGATTATTTTATTTTATTATAACGATAGCAATATATCAATACAACCAAGGTTTCTCAAGTTGTGAAAAAGATTCATTATTGAAGTGAATATTACTCTTCTCACACTAGTATTAGATGTCTGATCAGAAAGTCTCCTAACAAAAATTACTTGAGCCCGGCGACCTATAGGTCACGAATTGGTCAGTAGGTTCATGCTGATGTTATGGATAATACGGTTCGTTATGTCCGCATTTGGGTTCCCGTTCGATTGTCCGCAGAGATTCATTTCGCGTATTCTTGTATTCACAAGGGCCCATAGAATGCAAAAATATTGGGCGCCATTTTTTTTATTTTTTTTTCTATGCGCTGTTTGGTTTATACATAACAACTTGACGTCATCATAACGAAATTCAGAATTATTAATGAAGTTCTGTAATACTTTTTTACCTGCCTGTTATATATTATTCATCGTCATACATAAAAAAATATTGTAACAAGATCATCTAAGGGAAGAAAATATTAATGTTCTCTCCACTATCAAACCAATATTTTGAGTAACGGTCACAATTTGGAGTAACGGTCAACATTTGGAGTAAAGGTCAAAATCTAGAGTAACGGTCACAATTTCGAGTAACTATCATAATTTTGAGTAACGGTCAAAATTTAGAGTAACGGGCTGAATAATGAGTAAGATGCAGGATACAGATTCAAGTTCTGTTTAGGTTCAAAGACCATTCAGAATCAAGTATGCGACCACCATGTTTGGTGCCGTAGATATAATGTGTGAAGAAATATCAGGTTTGTTCACGTGATTCTTCGGGCTATATCCTACATCTATGATGGCCGAGAGGGGCCATCGACCATCGCCCTTGAAACATTTTGGGCGATATTGCGATGCGATAACGCGATATTGCGATGCGATAACGCGATATTGCGATGCGATAACGCGAAAACACGATATTGCGATATTTCGATAACGCGATATTGCGATATTTCGATAACGCGATATTGCGATGCGATAACGCGATATTGTGATGCGATAACGCGAAAACGCGATATAGCGATGTTGCGATAACGCGATATTGCGATGCGATAATGCGATATTGCGATGCGATAACGCGATATTGCGATGCGATAACGCGAAAACGCGATATTGCGATATTGCGAAATATCGCGTTATAATTCCGCGATAATGTGCGATATTGCGAAATATCGCGTTATAAGTGCGCGATAATGTACGATATTGTGCGATATTGCGATATATCGCGTTATTTTCCCGCGATAATGTGCGATATTGTACGATATTGCGATATTGCGAAATGTCGCGCTATTTTGAGAAGTAATATGAGTAGTATAGAAAAAACTGATTCATTATCATTTTTGAGGCTGAGGCGTGAGGCTGTGGTGGGACGTGGCGATGACGTCACGGATGACGCCACATTCTGTCACATGACGGCCCAGCTAGAATTATCTGCCGCTACATAAGACCCCAGTGACTTTCAATGTTAATCGCATACATGTATGGGATAGGGGCTGTCATATGTTTTTTTCTTGTGGATTTTACTATGGGTCGAGGCCATGCGTTGAATTTTTTTTAAAAGTGCTGATGACGCATGCGCAGTAGGCAGCCAGATCGAGGTGGAGGTTTTGGGATCTAGGTGGACCACCCATAGTGGTCCGATTGGGTTGTGTGAGGTATCATTTTGAAGCATTCGTGGGGGAGCGTCCAACTGGATGGGTGTGGAGTGGAAACATCGTCTATCTGCGCATGCGCAGTAGAAAACGTGTATCTGAATGGACGTTTGGGGGTCGAGGTGGACCAATAGATGTCCAATTGGGCTGTGGGGGGTAGCATTGTGAAGTGCCCGACTGGACTAGTGCGATGTAGAACACGATGGGTGGGATCTCGAGGCTATGCGTTGAATTTTTTTAATAGTGCTGATGACGCATGCGCAGTAGGCAGGCAGATCGAGGTGGACGTTTTGGGGTCTAGGTGGACCACTCATAGTGGTCCGATTGGGTTGTGTGAGGTATCATTTTGAAGCATTCGTGGGGGAGCGTCCAACTGGATGGGTGTGGGATGGGAATATCGTCTATCTGCGCATGCGCAGTAGAAAAAGCGTATTTGAATGGACGTTTGGGGGTCGAGGTGGACCAATAGTGGTCCACTTGGGCTGTGCGGGGTAGCATTGTGAAGCGTCCGACTGGACTAGTGTGTCGTCCGTTTTCAACATTCTGCGCATTCGCACACAGGAAATTGTCAGAAAAGGACACTGGAAGGAACGTTTTGGGGTACCATAATGCTGGGAATGGGTCGGGGAGCGTATCAGTTTCAAGCTCTCATCAGCTAGCGTCCAACTGGACTGGTGTGGAGTAAAAGTAGCGCAATGGTGCGCCTGCACAGTAGAAAAAAGAGTAAGGAAATAGACGTTTTGTGGTCGAGGTGGGCCCATATTGGGCGTAGGGGAGATTGGGGTACAGTGGGACATGGGGCACAGTGGGACAAGCCGTCTAGCTCCTATGTCTATGACAGGAAGCGCATTACATTAGTATCATCAGAAAGTCACCACCCCCATATAGTCCGGTGGCTTAAGGTCAAGATCGTGACTGACTGGAATAAAGCACCATATTTTGCAGAGAGGCTCATGTGGGCATACGAAATGATCTCAGAAGGGGTGCCCATTTCTACAGGAGGCGGAAGGCCCTTAATTTGCATAAATCCAATATGGCCGCCATAATACACACATTAGCCTACTGTTGGCGACTATTTGACAGCTTGAATCGCCTTTTTACATGAGATTGGTTTTCTGTCAGCCTGACTGACTCAAGAAGAAAATAATAACGATAATTGGAAACTTTATTACCCTTTGAATATCCAATATGGCCGCCAGAGCGTCACCAATAATGACATTATTGCTATCATGTATGTATGTATGTGTGTTTGTATACATGCTAATACATATCATACATATTTATGAAGGCTCCATTAAGAGGTTTCTGTACATGTAGCTCAGTTATGATTGACTGGATCAAACACGCATGAAGGTTATTGGTTATTTTCTTTTCTAAAGCTATCCAATATGGCCACCAGCGCCACATCCTCAATGCGGATTATCGGTTCTAAAAACAAATGTTTCAAAGGATGAACCTTCAGGTTCTCGTACGTGTCACATCAAATGTTGCCAATTGGATTCTTCCCGGCTCCTTACATGTAAATTAGCATGTGTAAATCCATCGGCAAAGGGAGTTACTCTTCCAACACCGGTTGGAATCAGGCTAAAACTGTGCTAAATAACTACCCTGAGGTAGATTTACTTTTTTGAAGTTTCGCAAACGGTTTCGATATTTGGCAATCGAGAAAATATTTTTTACTGTCTCGCGTAATCGTTCATCTGCTATGCAAAACCCTGCTATCGTAGAACCTAAATTAGACAAAGAGTTGTCGAAAGATCGAGTTGCTGGTCCCTTCTCAACTCCTCCTTTTGACGATAAGGTATGCTCTCCATTAAGCTTAGTCCCCAGAAAGAAACCTAATACTTTTAGGGGATTTTGATAGCGCATCGCTGGTGATCGCAATCCTCACACCGCTGAACCAGAACGGGTTCGAGCCTCGCTGTTGCATGTGTGAAAGTTTGCCAGTTACTTGCCGACGGGCCGGAGGTGGTTCTCTTCCGGTATTCCAGCTTCCTCTATCATTAAAAGTGGCTTTCACCACATGAGTGAAATAACCTTGAGTGAAACATTAAACCAAATCCCCTCTAATACTTTTAGGGTGATACACAATTTATCTTACCCGGGAAAATCTATTAACGGTGCGATTCAACAGGACTTGAGATGTTGA
Source organism: Hanleya hanleyi (assembly GCA_036873755.1). Classification (NCBI taxonomy): domain Eukaryota; kingdom Metazoa; phylum Mollusca; class Polyplacophora; order Lepidopleurida; family Hanleyidae; genus Hanleya; species Hanleya hanleyi. Next base: position 16,503 of record JAVTVY010033462.1, read on the forward strand.
ATACGTAGACATCAGATATCGCGATTGCACTAGTTCAAAAACATGGCCACTAAAGCTCGATGGCAAAACATATTTAGATGATGCATTCTGCATCATTCCTATCGAGCCAGCGACTCACCCCTTATTGGAGTTTTCCTAGGGCGACAAGTATTTTTATGATCGGTGCCTCTCGATGGCATGCTCTACATCCTGTAAGATATTAAAGAGCTTAAGTTATTCTCTGCAATCGGCTATGGCTACAAAATTCGGCATATCAGAGGTCATCCACATACTGGACGACTTCTTGTTCGTCGGTGTAGCTCTGTAGCTAGCTCTCAACACTTTCACTTACTTGTGCGAGTATTTGGGCATTCCAATCAAACATGCTAAGACCTACTACCCATCAACTGCTATGGTTATGCATGGGATTCAACTGGACTCCAGAATTATGAAAGCATCATTTCCAGAAGACAAAATTCATAAACTGAAAAGCACGCTTGGTGAATTCTCGCGCCGTAAAAAGGTAACTCTCATTGGCTCGCACAATTTTGCCTGTAAAGTCGTCGTGCCCGGCAGGGCATTTCTCCGCTGCCTGATAGAATTTAACAAAAGTTGTATCACAGGTCACATTCGCTTAAATAAAGATAGAGCCTATGTTAATACCTGGCTTGTATTCCTGGAGTCTTGCAACGAAAAATTAAGTTTCTTTCTCCAAATTGGATATCCAATTTCGACGCTGCTGGTACCTTGGGTTTGGCGGCTGTTTTTGGATCCTCATGGATAGACCAAGAATGACCAGCCCATCTTGCTCATATCATGGTCAAGAAGTGCTTGCCCTGGAAATTTGGGGCAATAAACTGGCAAATCATAACGTTCTCCTTCTTAAATTGTGATAATATGGCCGTGGTTGAAATAATCAATCACCAGTCTTTCATTGCTGAGGAAATTAATGCGTCAATTAGTAGTTGCCTGCCTTCGAAATGACATTCTGTTCAGATCAAAACATATTTCGGAACAATCTTGTTTCTGACAAACTCTCGCGGTTACAATTTCAGAAAGCGCTGTCTCTAGCCCCTTGGCACAACCGCTCGTCACATCCAATACCCTGTCTGTTGCTGACTCTAATTTGTTGCTGCGTTCTTCTGACGACGTCCCTTGCTGAATCTTCCTTGAAAGTATACAAGTGCGCATGACAAGTATATAGAGATTTCCTCAATAACACTGGTCAGTGTGCCAGTAAGATATTCCTCATCTCATTGTCACAGTTGGTTTCCTTCAAAGTATTCTTGCATTTCAACAAGTAAGCACCCTCCACATCTTATACATTCGTATCGGCTATCAGTTAGGTGCACAGTTTGGCTGCAGTACACGATCCTGCGCAGTTATTCCTTGCCAAAAAGCTACTTTCGGGCATGTCAAAATTACATGTCCGGATAACAGACTGCCCATAACTAAGGATATCCTCCATAAGATATTTTATGCTATACCCCACATTGTATCCATGTAATTCTTTTACGGGCAATGATTTTGGTAGCATTCATGCATTCTTGCGCGTTAATGAATTGACAGTTCGTTCAGAACAAGACAGCAATAGCAATGTTCTTTAATACAACGATGTCTCTTTCTCCGATCAATCTGGCCCGTTACAAAGCATGTATATTATTATTCACAAACACAACATATCCCATAAACCAGTTCATTTGTTTATACTGATAATATTAGATGTTGTCCAGTTCAAGCAAACCGTGCTTATCTTCGGTTACCGATTTCACATCCGAGGAAGGGCCCCTGTTCCAGTTTCCAGAGGATGCGCCCGTTTCAGCAGCCTAAATCTCAGCTCATGTAAAAAACGGAATCTCTTTAATCGGCATTGACCCTCTTTAATAGGCCACAGTTTTGGCATTGGCGCAGCCACTTCATATTCAGCAGCAGGAATCCCGAATAACGTATTCAAAAAGGTGTCGAACGCTATATTTTTTTGACATATTTCACTTGGTAGCTATGCATTGTCCAGTCACGGGTTACATTGTATGGTCGTCCCAACGAATTTATTGCATAAATAAGGATCTGGTCCAACTTGACCCAGTTTGGCAAAGGTCAGTCCAGGGCAGCCGTGCCATCTGAGCCAGTTATATATGATTATTTTCTAATATTTACTGTATACGTAACACCATAAAAAATATAAAAAAAAATAATTCAAAATTTCGCATCGACAATTCGTAAAAAATTTACCATATTTTGGTTCTGACGTAGCTGTAACGTCATTATGGCGGCCATCTTGGATTATTTCGCATTTCTCGCTATACATTTGCCAACGCTATTAGTGTAGTAGTGTAGTGTAATTTTCAGGCTCCTACCCCAGAGGATGGCGAATATATGATGTTTTGAAAATTGTTGGGATAAAAATTGCTATTTAGGGGCCCAAAATGACCCCGGGCCCCTAATGGGTCACATATTGCCTTCTGGGCCTCTTGCGATATTGTTCTCGGTGCCCCTGTCGATACGTGTGCAAAATTTGGTGCTTTATTCCACTCTGTCACGATAAAGTGAAAATCTGACCTTAAGCCACCGGACTAATACAAATTCTATATTGATTACAAGTGAAAAGTATCGTCGGTAAAAAATAGTGGCAAAAATTTGTTTTTGAGCAGTCCAAGTAAACTTTTCGGGCTGAGGATGATATTTTGTTATACCAAGTTTTCAGCAGCACTTCATTGCTGTTTTGTTACTACTGAGAGAGGATGGACAAAGGTAAAATTTAATTATATCGATTTATTATCTCAGATGTATGTATTATTTTTTTGCATTAAACGGAATATATCATGCTCCTTGGGCAGACTGGGACACTTTTGCCGGGGCACACTGGGCCAATAGTAATCAAATTGTGAAATGTACTTTCATCCTAAAATGCTATTATAGTGCATTATTTTGTTTCCTAGATAGTAGTAATGGCTGTTTCTATCAGATTTGATGAGTTTTACTAACACTTTCAAAGTCAAATGCTTTCATTGGCACAAATCGCACAATTTTTATTTATTTATTTTTTTCTCTCAAATTTGGCCTCTGGGAAATATTTTATGTAAAGCAGGAGTGTAAACCACCGCTGTTGATTCTTCTGAACTCCTATGAAACATATGGGTCAAGCACTACCATAAAATGTAAAACAATACCAGATGGCCGCTTTGATGACGTCACAGTGACGTCATTTCCAAAGGCAATTTTCATATTTTATAATTATGTACTTTCTTCGTGAAAACTGCAAGATAAATAAGTAAATAATAATCTGATGTGAAATAAAATAGTTTGGGCTCACTTTCCCTCGCAGAAAAGCGGTAATTTTGAAGAAAAATGACGAAATCCTCGCTTTTTCTGGTACTCCAAATGGGCGCCATCTTGAATTTATTCATGATTCTCTGCTCGGGGTGGGGATGGAGGGGGGGGGGAGGGTAATCAAATAGGCTCAAAATGACCCCAATATAATAAACTATAAAAACACGGAGTGTCCGGTCTCCATTTTTTGTCCTTGCGATTATATTGTGGCAAGTTTGGTATAGGTGGGTAATCATGGCCCTCCCCCCCACCCCCCACTCCCCACCCCCACCCCCACCAGGCCTGGTAGGGTTAAAGATTATTTAATTTTATTATAACGATGGGAATATATCAATACAACCAAGGTTTCTCAAGTTGTGAAAAAGCTTCATTATTAAGTGAATATTACTCTTCTCACACTAGTATTAGATGTCTGATCAGAAAGTCTCCAAACAAAAATTACTCGAGCCCGGCGACCTATAGGTAACGAATTGGTCAGTAGGTTCATGCTGATGTTATGGATAATACGGTTCGTTATGTCCGCATTTGGGTTCCCGTTCGATTGTCCGCAGAAATTCATTTCGCGTATTCACAAGGGCCCATAGAATACCAAAATATTGGGCGCCATTTTTTTTTTTTTTTTCTATGCGCTGTTTGGTTTATACGTGACAACTTGACTTCATCATAACGAAATTCAGAATTATTAATGAAGTTCTGTAATACTTTTTTACCTGCCTGTTATATATTATTCATCGTCATACGTAAAAAATATTGTAACAAGATCATCTAAGGGAAGAAAATATTAATGTTCTCTCCACTATCAAACCAATATTTTGAGTAACGGTCACAATTTGGAGTAACGGTCAACATTTGGGGTAAAGGTCAAAATCTAGAGTAACGGTCACAATTTCGAGTAACTATCATAATTTTGAGTAACGGTCAAAATTTAGAGTAACGGGCTGAATAGTGAGTAAGATCAGGATACAGGTTCAGGTTCTGTTTTAGGTTCAAAGACCATTCAGAATCAAGTATGCGACCACCATGTTTGGTGGTGTAGATATAATGTGAGAAAAAATATCAGGTTTCTTCACCTGATTCTTCGGGCCATATCCTATGTCTATGATGGCCGAGAGGGGCCATCGACCATCGCCCTTGAAACATTTTGGGCGATAATCCGATATTACGATATTGCGATGCGATAACGCGATATTGCGATGCGATAACGCGAAAACGCGATATTGCGAAAACGCGATATTGCGATATTTCGATAACGCGATATTGCGATGCGATAACGCGATATTGCGATGCGATAACGTGATGTTGCGATAACGCGATATTGCGATGCGATAATGCGATATTGCGATGCGATAACGCGAAAACGCGATGTCGCGATATTGCGAAATATCGCGTTATAATTCCGCAATAATGTGCGATATTGTGCGATATTGCGATATTGCGAAATATCGCGTTATAATTGCGCGATAATGTGCGATATTGCGATATATCGCGTTATTTTTCCGCGATAATGTGCGATATTGTACGATATTGCGATATTGCGAAATATCGCGTTATTTTGAGAAGTAATATGAGTAGTATAGAAAAGACCGATTCATTATCATTTTTGAGGCTGAGGCGTGAGGCTGTGGTGGGACGTGACGATGACGTCACGTATGACGCCACATCCTCTCACATGACGGCCCAGCAAGAGTTATCTGCCGCTACATAAGACCCTAGTGACTTCCAATGTTAATCTCATACATGTATGGGATAGGGGCTGTCATATTTTTTTTTTCTTGTGGATTTTACTATGGGTCGTGGCAATTCGTTTTTTTTTTTTTTTTTGTCTCGCGATGTAGAACACGATGGGCGGGGTCTCGAGGCCAGAAGTTGAATTTCGCTGTAAAGTTCAGGCAGGTCTGGGTAGTCCCAGTGGGGAACCCACTTATGGACATTTGCGGTATGGGATGTGAAACCCGGACTTTACCCCTAAAATGACTCTTTCAACCAGGTCTACAGGGGTTAATATGGCTCTCATCGGCCTGCCGGGATATGCAGATTGGGTTAGCGAGATTTAAAATTTAAATTTAATAAAATAGTGCTTTCGGGTGCATACTGACCGAATGGTTTATACTTCCAAGAACTATGTAGGCCTAGACTGCTGCACAAATATATAGAAAGATAACATCTGTATCCATATCATCTAACCTTGATCAGGTCCCCAGTCTTCCCTCTATTTCTCTTAATCCTCTATATACATGGCAGTGTGACTAACTTCACAGGACCTACGAAGTATAGGGTAGGAATTAGGACTCCGACACGCACTGAACTCTTGGAAATCCCTGCGCCCCAAGTTGAAATCCTACCTATATTAAGATGAGCACAGCCCAAGTCAGAATCACCAGGTCTGGGTAGTCCCAGTGGGGAACCCACTTATGGACATTTGCGGTATGGGATGTGACACCTTGTTTTCTTCGTCTCGAGCTGTAGAACACGGTTTGGGGGGAGGGGTGCCATGCGTTGATTTTTTTTTTTTTGAAAGTGCTGATGACGCATTCGCAGTAGGCAGGCAGATCGAGGTGGACGTTTTGGGATCTAGGTGGACCACCCATAGTGGTACGATTGGGTTGTGTGAGGTATCATTTTGAAGCATTCGTGGGGGAGCGTCCAACTGGATGGGTGTGGAGTGGAAATATCGTATATCTGCCCAGTAGAAAAGGGGTATTTGAATGGACGCTTGGGGTCGAGGTGAACCAATAGTGGTCCACTTGGGCTGTGGGAGGTGTTATTGTGAAGCGTCCGACTGGACTAGTATGTCGTCCGTTTTCAACATTCTGCGCAAAAAGGTGAAAAATGTCCCAGTGCACCCCAATCCCCCTACTGTGTCGGTGAGGGTATCCATGTGAAACGCGCCTCCAGGCCGATCAAGTCATGGATGGGTGCATGTTTTCTCCGAAATGAAACCCGGACTTTACCCCTAAAATGACTCTTTCAACCAGGTCTACAGGGGTTAATATGGCTCTCATCGGCCTGCCGGGATATGCAGATTGGGTTAGCGAGATTTAAAATTTAAATTTAATAAAATAGTGCTTTCGGGTGCATACTGACCGAATGGTTTATACTTCCAAGAACTATGTAGGCCTAGACTGCTGCACAAATATATAGAAAGATAACATCTGTATCCATATCATCTAACCTTGATCAGGTCCCCAGTCTTCCCTCTATTTCTCTTAATCCTCTATATACATGGCAGTGTGACTAACTTCACAGGACCTACGAAGTATAGGGTAGGAATTAGGACTCCGACACGCACTGAACTCTTGGAAATCCCTGCGCCCCAAGTTGAAATCCTACCTATATTAAGATGAGCACAGCCCAAGTCAGAATCACCAGTGATTTTCATCAAAAATCACCAGAAATTTTCATCCAAAGTAGGTCAGCTCAGAACTTGCTGGTAACAGTCCCCTAATACACCTTCATGCAAATAATCAAGGTTCTAATGTCAACGGTTCTCCTTATTTTGCCGACGAAAGGATTCGGATGGACTCACTCACTCACTGACTACCGGACAATTTGTAGGAATATTCATATAATCACCAATTATTTCACCCACTATTTCTCTTTATTTTCCCCAATAAAATACCCCAACAGTTCCTGTCATTCTGCCTATATCCCGAAATCATAATTCCAGATAGGCAGCCATGAGGGATAAAAACTAGATGTAGCTACTATACAGCCAACAGCGGCACCGGGGCTCGTATACCGTTATTAATTGGCTCTCTGAAATACTTGGAACACTGTAGAATGTACTCCAAGAAATCATGGGGTCACGGTCAAACTGAAGTAGATAAGACTTATACCCATTATCTTTTGTTCACCCAAGATAACTTTGACTCATCCAAGAAAACATGGACATCCAAGAAAACATGGACATCCAAGAAAACATAGATTGTTGAAACCGTAGTGGGATGAACACCCCATGCGATCACATCGGATTACAGTACCCCATGTAATCACATCGGATTACAGTACCCCATGATATCACATCGGAATACAGTACCCGATGCAATCACATCGGATTACAGTACCCCATGCAATCACATCGGATTACAGTATCCCATAATATTACATCGGATTACAGTACCGGTACCCGATGCAATCACATCGGAATACAGTATTCAACTGCGGCCACTCTTCACCTAACAGTGGTGCATTAACACCCCATGCAATCGCATCGGATTACAGACTTTAACTGTAGTCACCCTTCATCTAACAGCAGTGTGCATGAACACCCCATGCAATCACATCGGGTTACAGTACCCCATGCAATCACATCGGATTACAGTCTTTGACTGCAGTCACCCTTCATCTAACAGCAGTGTGCATGAACACCCCATGCAATCACATCGGGTTACAGTATTCGACGACAGCTGCTTGTAATGGATGCAAGTGGAACTCATTGGAATGATTGGATGTTACAACAGTATTCGACTACAGCCATCCCGTTTAGTTTTATGCACTCCAGCAAGTCTCCACCCCATGAAAGCATAGTAATTCCGCTCATTGGTCATAATTAGATTATGCAAGGCAAATCTGAACTGAAGAACATGTTTCTATATGAATAAAAGAAGAGTAAATTTATCCTGAGAAATCGGTCCTGAGCTCTTGTTTCTTATTGTGTTGCTTCCCGCTCTCCAATGTTACAGGTTCAACATATAACAGCATAGGGGGTGTTATTTAGCTAAGTTGATAATCCGTTCAACTACCCTAAGTTTTCATATGTTTTCTGCTGAAGTATATTTGCTGTAATTGGACTTCACTGAAGCTTAGCGACAGCTTTATCCCTACAGTATAAAGACTAGGGTAATGTGAATTGAAGCAGAACAGTAAATACATCCTGTTCCACGCAAATGTTGACAGAATCTCGGAGAGACTGTGCACAAAGTTACACAGCTAAATGCTAAAACTGATATATACGTACGTAGCGGTGCGGGTTTTAACGAAGCATCCGTTTGGATCCACCAGAATTCGATCTGCCCGATCTTTTCTCCGATATGGTGATAGTAAATCCAATGTAATATTCGATCACTTTAAATGTTTAGAACCGAAGCCTCCTCGTGTGAAGACTCAGGACGAAGTTTGTCACCGAATGCACGAATACGTTGCATTCAAAAACCTGACCTTCCTATACTGCGCATGCATCACTACCTCGCCGCGAGTTCATTTCTGATAACAATCTGTAACTGTAGGGCCTAGGCCAATAATTTGTCGTAAATTTCTCGTAATTAATCGAGCCAATTCAAGTTTTGTGTTTGGATTATTTGGAAAGAAGCATCTTTTAAAGGTCATCTCAGGGAACCTTGATTAGATGTTTGTAAAATGATTACAATTTTTTATTATGGGTTTAATCTAAATTATTTAGTGATTGCAACATACAGAATAAAGATTACTTTCTTTTAAAGATTATTTTCTTCTGGGATTTTTGAAAGCTATCCAGGCCTGTATATTGATCTTACCTCTTGAACTACAGGGCTGAAACTTACCACACTATACCCATGGGTCAAGCACTACCATATAATGTAAAACAATACCAGATGGCCGCTTTGATGACGTCACAGTGACGTCATTTCCAAAGGCATTTTTCATATTTTATAATTATGTACTTTCTTCCTGAAAACTGCAAGATAAATAAGTAAATAATAATCTGATGTGAAATAAAATAGTTTGGGTTCACTTTCTCTCGCAGAAAATCGGAAATTTTGAAGAAAAATGACGAATCTTCGCTTTTTCTGGTACTCCACATGGGCGCCATCTTGAATTTATTCATGATTCTCTGCTCGGGGTGGGGATGGAGGCGGGGGAGGGGGGGAGGGTAATCAAATAGGCTCAAAATGACCACAATATAATAAACTATAAAAACACGGAGTGTCAGGTCTCCATTTTTTGTCGTTGCGATTATAATGTGGCAAGTTTGGTAGGTGGGCAATCATGCCCCACCCCCACCAGGCCTGGTAGGGTTAAAGATTATTTTATTTTATTATAACGATAGCAATATATCAATACAACCAAGGTTTCTCAAGTTGTGAAAAAGCTTCATTATTGAAGTGAATATTACTCTTCTCACACTAGTATTAGATGTCTGATCAGAAAGTCTCCTAACAAAAATTACTTGAGCCCGGCGACCTATAGGTCACGAATTGGTCAGTAGGTTCATGCTGATGTTATGGATAATACGGTTCGTTATGTCTGCATTTGGGTTCCAGTTCGATTGTCCGCAGAGATTCACTTCGCGTATTCTTGTATTCACAAGGGCCCAAGAATGCAAAAATATTGCATGGGCGCCATTTTTTTTTTTTTTTTCTATGCGCTGTTTGGTTTATACGTGACAACTTGACGTCATCATAACGAAATTCAGAATTATTAATGAAGTTCTGTAATACTTTTTTACCTGCCTATTATATATTATTCATCGTCATACGTAAAAAATATTGTAACAAGATCATCTAAGGGAAGAAAATATTAATGTTCTCTCCACTATCAAACCAATATTTTGAGTAACGGTCACAATTTGGAGTAACGGTCAACATTTGGAGTAAAGGTCAAAATCTAGAGTAACGGTCACAATTTCGAGTAACTATCATAATTTTGAGTAACGGTCTAAATTTAGAGTAACGGGCTGAATAATAAGTAAGATGCAGGATACAGATTCAAGTTCTGTTTAGGTTCAAAGACCATTCAGAATCAAGTATGCGACCACCATGTTTGGTGGCGTAGATATAATGTGTGAAGAAATATCAGGTGTGTTCACGTGATTCTTCGGGCTATATCCTACATCTATGCTGGCCGAGACCATCGCCCTTGAAACATTTTGGGCGATATTGCGATGCGATAACACGATATTGCGATGCGAAAACGCGATATTGCGATGCGATAACGCGAAAACACGATATTGCGATATTTCGATAACGCGATATTGCGATATTTCGATAACGCGATATTGCGATGCGATAACGCGATATTGTGATGCGATAACGCGAAAACGCGATATAGCGATGTTGTGATAACGCGATATTGCGATGCGATATTGCGATGCGATAACGCGATATTGCGATGCGATAACGCTAAAACGCGATATTGCGATATTGCGAAATATCGCGTTATAATTCCGCGATAATGTGCGATATTGTGCGATATTGCGAAATATCGCGTTATAATTGCGCGATAATGTGCGATATTGTGCGATATTGCGATATATCGCGTTATTTTCCCGCGATAATGTGCGATATTGTACGATATTGCGATATTGCGAAATATCGCGTTATTTTGAGAAGTAATATGAGTAGTATAGAAAAGACCGATTCATTATCATTTTTGAGGCTGAGGCGTGAGGCTGTGTTGGGACGTGGCGATGACGTCACGGATGACGCCACATTCTGTCACATGACGGCCCAGCTAGAGTTATCTGCCGCTACATAAGACCCCAGTGACTTTCAATGTTAATCGCATACATGTATGGGATAGGGGCTGTCATATTTTTTTTTCTTGTGGATTTTACTATGGGTCGTGACAATTCGTTTTTTTTTTTTGTTTTTTTTTTTTGTCTCGCGATGTAGAACACGATGGGCGGGGTCTCGAGGCCAGGAGTTCAATTTCGCTGTAAAGTTCAGGTAGGTCTGGGGTGGACATGTTAGGTCCATTCTGGCGCACTGGACAATGTTGGTCCCAATGGGGAACCCACTTATGGGCATTTGCGGTATAGGGTCTGACCCCTTGTTTTCTTCGTCTCGAGCTGTAGAACACTGTTGGGGGAGGGGGGAGGGGGGAGTCTCGAGGCCATGCGTTGAATTTTTTTTAAAAGTGCTGATGACGCATGCGCAGTAGGCAGGCAGATCGAGGTGGAGGTTTTGGGATCTATGTGGACCACCCATATTGGTCCGATTGGGTTGTGTGAGGTATCATTTTGAAGCATTCGTGGGGGAGCGTCCAACTGGATGGGAGTCGAGTGGAAATATCGTCTATCTGCGCATGCGCAGTAGAAAACATGTATTTGAATGGACGTTTGGGGGTCGAGGTGGACCAATAGATGTCCAATTGGGCTGTGGGGGGTAGCATTGTGAAGCGCCCGACTGGACTAGTGCGATGTAGAACACGATGGGTAGGGTCTCGAGGCTATGCGTTGACTTTTTTTAAAAGTGCTGATGACGCATGCGCAGTAGGCAGGCAGATCGAGGTGGACGTTTTGGGGTCTAGGTGGACCACTCATATTGGTCCGATTGGGTTGTGTGAGGTATCATTTTGAAGCATTAGTGGGGGAGCGTCCAACTGGATGGGTGTGGGATGGGAATATCGTCTATCTGCGCATGCGCAGTAGAAAAGGGTATTTGAATGGACGTTTGGGGGTCGAGGTGGACCAATAGTGGTCCAATTGGGCTGTGGGGGGTAGCATTGTGAAGCGTCCGACTGGACTAGTGTGTCGCCCGTTTTCAACATTCTGCGCATTCGCACACAGGAAATTGTGGGGAAAAGGACACTGGAAGGAACGTTTTGGGGTACCCATAGTGCCGGAAATGGGTCGGGGAGCGTATCAGTTTCAAGCTCTCATCAGCTAGCGTCCAACGGGACTGGTGTGGAGTAAAAGTAGCGCAATGGTGCGCCTGCACAGTAGAAAAAAGAGTAAGGCAATATACGTTTTGGGGTCGAGGTGGGCCCATATTGGGCGTAGGGGAGATTGGGGTACAGTGGGACATGGGGCACAGTGGGACAAGCCGTCTAGCTCCTATGTCTAGGACAGGAAGCACATTACATTAGTATCATCAGAAAGTCACCACCCCCATACAAATTCTATATTGATTACAAGTGAAAAGTATCGTCGGTAAAAAATAGTGGCAAAAATTTGTTTTTGAGCAGTCCAAGTAAACTTTTCGGGCTGAGGATGATATTTTGTTATACAGCAGCACTTCATTGCTGTTTTGTTACTACTGAGAGAGGATGGACACAGGTAAAATTTAATCATATCGATTTATTATCTCAGATGTATGTATTATTTTTTTGCATTAAACGAAATATATCATGCTCCTTGGGCAGACTGGGACACTTTTGCCGGGGCACACTGGGCCAATAGTAATCAAATTGTGAAATTTACTTTCATCCTAAAATGCTATTATAGTGCATTATTTTGTTTCCTAGATAGTAGTAATGGCTGTTTCTGTCATATTTGATGAGTTTTACTAACACTTTCAAAGTCAAATGCTTTCATTGGCACAAATCGCACAATTTTAATTTATTTATTTTTTCTCTCAAATTTGGCCTCTGGGAAATATTTTATGTAAAGCAGGAGTGTAAACCACCGCTGTTGATTCTTCTGAACTCCTATGAAAGATATTAGTATATGCTTGATTGAAAATGTATTTTGGTCTCACCGCGCCCCAGTGTGTGTCCCAGTGCACCCAAATCTGGGGCAAACTGGGACATTTTTTTTTTACTATTTAAAAACGAATTCTGCAGAAAAGGTGTAACAGATATTTTAGAATTTTTTATATGATTATGTCATACTAAATATTAGTTATAACTTGAGCATAGAATGCTCCCCTACATGCCAATAATAGCAGAGATTTTTGCAAAAAAGGTGAAAAATGTCCCAGTGTACCCCAGTTCCCCTACTGTGTCGGTGAGGGTATCCATGTGAAACGCGCCTCCAGGCCGATCAAGTCATGGGTGAGTGCATGTTTTCTCCGAAATGAAATACGAACTTTACTCATAAAATGACCCTATCAACCAGGTCTATAGGGGTTAATATGGCTTTCATCGGCCTGCCGAGATATGCAGATTGGGTTAGCGGATGTATGTTTTCCCCGGTTGTCAAAAGCGGAAAACATAAACTCCCACGTGCGTAAAAGACGGATTTTATGTGGTAGGGATAGGCGAGCAGCTGTAGTAGACAAATTGCAGCGTCGCTTAGGTGCGCCATTGAGACATGGCTACCCTTATACACTAACCTATAGGGACGACTCGTGGACGCTGGAGTGTATCCCGAACTCATGATCTCAGGCGTACTGGGGATGTGGGTTGATCTACTATGGTAGAGCTACCCCCCCCCCACCCGACTAAAAAGGGTTAGGGTTGGGGGTTAGGGTTAGGCTTAGAGCCCTACTGCCGATTACCTATATGCCATTATCCAGGCGGACCATTGCGCTACTTTTACTCCACACCAGTCCAGTTGGACGCTGGCTCATGAGAGCTTGTAACTGATACGCTCCCCGACCCATTCTCAGCACTATGGATACCCCAAAACGTCCCTTCCAGTGCCCTTTTCCCCGAATGCGCAGAATGTAGAAAACGGACGACACACCAGTCCAGTTGGACGCTCCCCCACAAGAGCTTCACGATGACACCACCCACAGCCCAAATGGACCACTATTGGTCCACCTCGAACCCCAAACGTTCATTTAAATACACTTTTTATACTGCGCATACACAGAAAGACGATATTTCCACCCCATATCCATCCAGTTGGACGCTTCCCCACGAATGCTTCAAAATGATACCTCACACAACCCAATCGAACCACAATGAGTGGTCCACCTAGACCCCAAAACGTCCACCTCGATCTGCCTGCCTACTGCGCATGCGTCATCACACTTTTAAAAAAAATTCAACGCATGGCCTCGAGACCCCCCCCCCCCCCATGGTGTCCTACATCGCGAGACAAAAAAAGAAAAACGAATTGTCACAGCCCATAGTAAAATCCACAAGAAAAAAAAAATTGACAGCCCCTATTCCATACATGTATGAGATTAACATTGGAAGTCACCGGGGTCTTCCCGCCACGTCACGTCACGCCACAGTCTCATGTCTCAGCCTCACAAATGATAAAGAATCGGTCTTTTCTATACTACTCATATTACTTCTCAAAATAACGTGAAATTTCGCAATATCACAATATGGCAAATTATCGCGGAAAAATAAAGCGAATTTCGCAATATCGCACAATATTGCACGTCATGGCGGAATTATAACGCGATATTTCGCAATATCGCACATTATCGCTGGAAAATAACGCGATATATCGCAATATCGCACAATATCGCACATTATCGCGCAATTATAACGCGATATTTCGCAATGTCGCAATATCGCACATCACGCATTATCGCGCAATTATAACGCGATATTTCGCAAACACGATATTTCGCAATATCGCGTTTTCGCATCGCGTTATTGCATCGCAATTTCGCGTTATCGCATCGCAATATCGCGTTATTGCATCGCAATATCGCGTTATCGCGTTATCGCAATATCGCGTTTTCGCGTGATCGCATCGCATTATCGCGTTATCGCGTCGCAATATCGCGTTATCGCATCGCAATATCGCCCGAATTGTTTCAAGGGCGATGGTCGATGGCCCCTCTCGGCCATCATATATATCCATTATTTCAGGAAATCTACTGACCCCTGTAGTTTAGGGAAACCCCGAATAACACCATGGCAACGTGAATAAACATATAACTGTGTCGAGTAGACAATCCACACTCTTAGAGAAACCGTCAAAGGCATCAACTCGAGAGTTCTAACATATAGATTTATCATGGTGTAGAAAGAAGATTAAGTTTGCTATCTAGTTAAGTGGGTCAAATTTTATGTAGACCAGGCTGAATGGCGTAGGGAGATTAGATCAACCGCCTCTTAATATATTACAGGACATGGATATGAATGAATCATCTAACAAGGAAGAGTTCGAAGGCGGATGTTTGAATGCATTGTTCATTGGACGGATGGATGTTTGAAGACAATTTATATTAGAGAGAGGGATGGTTGATGGCAATATTTATTGGAGGGAGGGATGTTTGAAGGATATCTGTATTTGGAGGGAGGGTTGATTAGAGGTGATCTTTATAAGGGGATGGGGGTGGCTGAACGTCAACGGCATATATTAAACTGATGTTCAATTAATTGTTGAGTCAGTCTAATTGACAATAATGAAGTTTCAACAAGTCCAAAGCATCCTCCTGTTCGATTTTTCAGAAAATGTAGCTGAGATATGCTGAAACACATTTGTGTGGTACATAAGCAAGAGGCTCATTCTAAGCCACCATGGGGCGACTAAGATTGTCGAAGCATCCCTTTACCATGATAGTCAGCGGTCCGACTGGTTGTGGGAAGGCATCGTGAATCATGACAGTTTTAAAGCGTGGTAATTCCTCTCCAACACGTATCGTATGGTGTTACAGTAAATGACAGTCAGTCCATGAAATTACAAGTTTGAAAAAAAGGTTTTCTTTCCGGCATATGTCATGACATCGACGAAGAGAATTACTTCGACTCCGTCCCAATCTGATTAAAACTCAGACTTTTCTGTGGTGCGAGCCTTTGGTAAAGAGATCGGCGATTTTTTCCTCTCGCTTTACCTAGCCCAACCGACCATCAAGAACGATAACGTTGGTTTGGACGGAGTCAATCTGATTAAAACTCAGTAAAACTTAATAACCGCTCCTCTATCGGACATGTCGCTAATTAAGATCTGGGACAATCTGTGTCTTAAAACTGTCACGCATGTCAGACTGGCGACCAATCACAGTCCAACTTTTGGAAAGAGACGTTGCCAAACCTATCAAAACGCAAACAGCAAATATATTGAATAGAGAAAGTGGTACTATTTGAACCAAGACAATGACGAAGATGAATCAGGTGACATGACACCGAAGGATTATATTCCAGAAATGAAAACAACTTGACGTAAAACATCTGAAAATCAAGTGGTGTGGCAAAGCCTATAAAACGATCATATTCATCATGGAATTTTGAATACAACTGAGCGTCTACAAACGCTATACGAATATAGACTATGGTGCAGCGCCCAAGCAGGCGATTAAGGTGCGAAAAAGTCTATTTGACAGAAATGTTATCTAGGACGATGAGGGAAACGCTGATGTTGAGAACAGTGAATCTGAAGAATAAACGCAGTAAGAGTATCATAAGATGTGTATGTCTTAAATATTAATATTAATTTAGAGACACCAATAACATAGTTATACATGAAAATATTGTATTGACATATGATAATTTAATTGTTGTCAATGTATTATTGTTTTGATTCCCAATGATTTGTAGGGCATTTATATTGAATTATTAATAAATTGAATATTAATGAATCATGTTAGTTTCGTTTATTTTATGTCAGTTTATTTCCGTCCACTGTCTCTCCCTCCAATATATATCCACTTCAAACATCCCTCCCTCTCTCCAGTAAACACTGCCTTCATACATCATAAACAGTGCCTTTCGAAATTCCTCCCTCCACTAAATAATGCCTGCAGACATCCCACCCTTCAATAAACAGTGCCTTCGAACTTCCTCCCTCCACTAAGCAATGCCTTCAAACATCTCTTCCTATACGATTATGCGATTCAAGTTCAATTCGATGTCCCGATACAGATTATATATAGTCAAACAGAAAACATCCCTTAATATTAATTATTATTATTAAGAAAAGAGAATTATGGTTTAATATTGCTGAACGCGACGTTAAATCATAACTCATACTAGTTATGTAATTGATGCTTGACTAGAAGCCTATTCAAGTTGATTGGCCTTGACCTATTTTATCAAGGTTAAATTTTAGAAACAATATGTTTGAAGGGTTAGGGACAGGTTTTCCAAATATATACTGGAGGGGAACTGAACCAGTATACTGAAGATGACTGTGACCAGGTTTTTCAATGTCAAACTCACTTTTGCGAGATATTTTATGAAGGGTTATAGGCAGAGTATTTTGCAATAAATGGTGTGCTTGGGTGTCTATTGAAGTCTATCAGTGTCTTGTTCCTAATAGAGATCACGAATGACATCTGAAGACGTTACGGTAATCCGCCATATTGACAGCAATACCTTCCCCAAGCAAAACAACTACTGAGAAACCTCAATTCCAAGAGTTTCTAGCAAATTTCCAGAGACATTCGTCATAGTCCCAGCAGAAAAAAAGCTCCAATTAATATTATATTCATATGTAAGTATTGCTATTGTCAGATGCTGGTTAATGAATTGAGTATAACCACACCATCATCGAATAATTTATTGAACAATCACAAAACGTTCCTACCACTCATAATGATATACCAAAAGTGTTCTGAACTCGCAAAATGGATAGTACACCATACGAAGCCAGATTCATAGCTGGTTCCAGAAGCTACAACACCGGGCTTATTTCAACCCTGTTGACGGGGGTCCTTCAGGCAGGAGGTAAAACATTTTGGGAAAGGTATTGCGACACATTTCTGAGAAAAAACTCTAGCTTTGAATGTATGTCGATATTGAACAACTCAAAATGTCTCACGGAAGAGCTTGATGCGAAAGGTCACATACCGTACAAACATGTATCCACATGGGATTTCTCGACTCTCTATCGGTACCTTATTGATCGTCTTAGTTTATTAATAGTATATAAGTTCGAGAAATCAGATCGCCGATATATTAATGTCCGAACCCATAAAGCATTCTTTAGCTCTGATACATACAAGAGATATCATTCGTGGGATGTTTCTTTGTTGATAGAGTTGCTCAAATTTCTTATTAATGATATCTAGTTGGAATGTGGCGAGACAATATATCAACAGCATATACGTATGAGCACTGGTTGTGCACTCCTTTTAGCTGAACTACATATGTTCTCTTATGAATACGATGCTTTCAAAAACCATTTCAAGGCCCGTTCCTTCTCATTCACCAAAACGCTATATAGACGATCTTCTCACTGTGGATAATGGCTATATAAATGACGCATTGAAGGATATATATCCACCTTCACTGGATTTGAAGGAAACTACAGATACATGTGGCTCTAACAGCACGTCAAATTTAGACCTATATTGGCTATAAAAACTAAGCGGGCCTTCTCTTTCGTTGATTTTACGAAAAGAGAGATGTTTGTAGTTTCAACATCGTAAACTATCCCTTTCTAGACATTAATATTCCAGTGGGACCTGCATATGGCGTAAGCATATCTCACCTAGCAGCATTTGCCAGCCGCTGCGTACAAAAATGTGCCGCTTTTAACCAACTTTGCAAAACATTATTGCAGAAACTTTTCACACGGGGCTACGACACCAAGCACCTTTACTCCAATTTTCTCAAATTTGTCGATACATATCGCACTCCGATAGCAATATAAGAGCGTAGCGTGTAAGATCTATGACGATATGTTTCGCAAGTTGTCTCGAATTCCGCTTAACCCATGTACTTCAAGATCATCATGCTGATATTAAAATACGAGCATAGCGGGCAAGATCTATGACGGGGTTTTTTTTCGTAACTTATGTCAAACTCCTAATGATGTTCATATGAACAATCACAATCAGAGCGTGACTGACACATCATATTTAGATAAAGACTTTACTACAAAAAACATATGGGCCTTCTCTCTGAGCAGGTCTATTCACCCGTCGACTTTACAACAAGAGAGATGTTTATAATTTCGACATCGTAATCTATCCCAGTCAGGACATTAATATTCCAGTGTGACTTGCATATTGTGTATATATCTCACGCTTAGTAGCATTTGCTAGATCCTGGCGATTTTTATCAACGTCACAAAACATTATCGCACAAACATAAAACAGGACTATACCTTCAAACTCCTTCACTCAAAGTTTCTGAAATTTGGCGATACATATCGCATTCCGCTAGCAATATAAGAGCGTAGCGTGCAAGATCTATGGCGTTACGTTTCACAACTTGTGTCTAATTTCGCTTAGCCCATGTATTTCAAGATTATCATGATGTTCATATGAACAGTCACAATCAAAGCGTGACTGAGATACATCATTCTCTAGATAACTTCAAAATGAAAATAATATGGTTTAAGTTTACTGAACAGCGATACGGATTTGATATGTTTGGGACATCATGATGTCTTGCCGTCATCATTGAAACCTGTTGACCGCTTCTCTCTTGCAGGAAACTAGCCTATCTTTATGTATACTATGATTGTTTTGTTTTGATTTTGGTGCTCATGCTGTTATATGAATTAGCTCTTTGGATTGTTATAGGAATTAGCTCTTTGGATTGTTATAGGAATTAGCTCTTTGGATTGTTATAGGAATTAGCTCTTTGGATTGTTATAGGAATTAGCTCTTTGGATTGTTATAGGAATTAGCTCTGGATTGTTATAGGAATTAGCTCTTTGGATTGTGGACCTGGAAATTCTTCATTTGACGACGACTGAATATTGAATTATGGACTAGACGCCTGTATTCCATAACGTCAATCATGTTGGAGTGACTGATGAGTGTAAACAAATCACAAATACCGCTATCCGTGTTGATGAATAACAAAGGCTTTTATCCTTGTATCCTAACTAGTGATGAAAACTGCATTAAATGAACCACTGTAATGTATTATAGTAATTGTCGCAAGATAGTTTGCTAATAGTGTTAGTAATACTTAATTGTTAATAGTATTAGTAATACGTACCAGATGTATTGTAATGGTTAGGCTCAACACTTTATTAATTTATTTCATATAGCTTAATGTATTCACGATATACTTGTCGTATTTGATAGAATGTTATTTATATAGCCTGTATGATACAGATATGTTGCGCATGCGTTTTGTAGTATCCAAACGACAGATATAGTTACCCCTCTTTATTTTCATCCTTGCAATAGCTTCTATGTAAATACATATAGGTCTACTTGGCGATTGGGATGAAATTCGTATGATAAATTCTCCTCTATAGGTTAAACTGTCAAGTGCAAGTGATCAAATATGGCTGACTGTGTTTTTCAAATAGACACGGGAGTAGTATATAAACGGCATTTCAAGTCACATTGACCTACTTATTTGTTCCCCCGGGTAAAATTTAAGGGGGAACTCAGGTTAAAGTATAGGAAGCGCTCATGCACGCCTTTGACCTCTGTGGCGGCAGGTGGCGGTCACGTGGCGGTCACGTGGCGGTCACGTGGCGGTCATGGGCATGTATTCTTCCGCGGTGATGCGGTCTGGCGGTGATGCGGTCGCTGGAAAAAGCTTCCGCGGAGAAAAAGTAGTCCCCAGACTTCGAATACGCTGCATGGTCCGATTCAATCTCACGTTCGGCTATTTCCGTATTGGCGGAACAAGCCTCTCACATAGAACGCACAAATCCCCACTGGTGGGGAGCGTATGACGATCACGCAGTGAGCCGGCTAAGAAATAGTGCCTTTGATAATCGAGAGATCCGGGTGCATTTTATTGTGAAATTCAGTTAATTTTAACCAAACGAACATAACTCATTCAAATTATACAAAACTATTTCTATGTTTAGTTGAATAATAGCAATCTATCACCAGAACTCAGCAACTGAGCTAATTTCCGCCAATACGGAAATAGACGAATGCGAGATTGGTTCCGCCGAAAATTAATTGTGTGCATGATAAGATAAGATTCTTTATTGCACTGAGCATCCCATTTGGGACAGAGTACAAAACATATAAAAAGTAGAATAAATAAGAAAGTAAACAAACAAGTGCGACGTTTCCGTATCTGCTCCCAGAAATCCACTAGGCCAGAGGTCAGTTTTCGCAGCTAAAGTAAGTTCTGGGGCTAGATTGGGTCCGATTGGGTCGAGTGAGGTATCAAAGTGAAGCATTCGTGAAGGGGCATCCAGTCATGGGTGGGTGTATGTAAAATTAGGATTTTTCCCGAAACTATAAAAAGCGGAACACGGACTTTACCCCTAAAATAGGGGAAAACACCTATCAACCCTAGACAAAAGGGCTAATATCGGTCCCCGGGCTTATTGGGACCTGCCTATCAAGTCAATGGGGTGGGTGCGTGTAAAATTAGGATTTTTTCCCGAAAATATAAAAAGCGGAATACGGACTTTACCCCTAAAATAGGGGAAAACACCTATCAACCCTAGCCAAAAGGGCTAATATCGGTCCCCGGGCTTATTGGGACCTGCCTATCAAGTCAATGGGGTGGGTGCATGTAAAATTAGGATTTTTTCCCGAAACTATAAAAAGCGGAATACGGACTTTACCCCTAAAATAGGGGAAAACCCGTATCAACCCTAGCCAAAAGGGCTAATATCGGTCCCCGGGCTTATCGGGGCCTGTCTATCAAGTCAATAGGGTGGGTGCATGTAAAATTAGGATTGTTTTCCGAAAATATAAAAAGCGGAACTCGGACTTTACCCCTACAATAGGGGTCTGTATTATACAATATAAGGGAAAATGGCTGTATGGGGTATGGGGATGGTCATTTTTTTCGTGGGCTTTACTATGGGTTGTGGGGTCTCGTTTTTCTCGTCTCACCAAGAAAATGACAATGGAAGGGATCCCGGAGCGAATCGGTGAAATTTTTGGAAAAAGTCACCGAGGTCTGTATATAGGCCTATAGGCTGGCTATGGGGGGGTATAGGTCCAACCTGGAAAATTCACACACGTTCATTGTGATATGAGTTGGTTGGTCTTGTTTTTCACGTCTCGTCATTTAGAACACGATGGAAAGGGTCCCGGAGCGAAATGGTGAAATTTTTGGAAAAGTACCATATAGCCCATATAGCTCCATACTGGCTATGGGGATATAGGTTCAACCTGGGAAATTCACACACGTTCATTGTGATATGGGTTGTGGGGTCTTGTTTTTCTCGTCTCGTCATTTAGAACACGATGGGAAGGGTCCCGGAGCGAAACGGTGAATTTTTTGGAAAAAGTTCACCGAGGTCTGTGTATAGGCATATGGGAGGGATAGGTCCATCCTGGGAAATTCACACACGTTCATTGTGATATGTGTTGTTTGGTCTTGTTTTTCACGTCTCGTCATTTAGAACACGATGGGAAGGGTCCCGGAGCGAAACGGTGAATTTTTTGGAAAAGTACCATATAGCCCATATAGTCCTATACTGGCTATAAGGGGGTATAGGTTCAACCTGCGAAATTCACACACGTTCATTGTGATATGGGTTGTTTGGTCTTGTTTTTCACGTCTCGTCATTTAGAACACGATGGGAAGGGTCCTGGAGCGAAACGGTGAAATTTTTGGAAAAGTACCATACAGCCCATATAGTCCCATACTGGCTATATGGGGGGTATAGGTCCAACCTGGGAAATTCACACACGTTCATTGTGATATGGGTTGTGGGGTCTTGTTTTTCTCGTCTCGTCATTTAGAACACGATGGGAAGGGTCCTGGAGCGAAACGGTGAAATTTTGGAAAAGTACCATATAGCCCATATAGCTCCATACTGGCTATGGGGATATAGGTTCAACCTGGGAAATTCACACACGTTCATTGTGATATGGGTTGTGGGGTCTTGCTTTTCTCGTCTCGTCATTTAGAACACGATGGGAAGGGTCCCGGAGCGAAACGGTGAAATTTTTGGAAAAGTACCATATAGCCCATATAGCTCCATACTGGCTATATGGGGAAATTCACACACGTTCATTGTGATATGGGTTGTTTGGTCTTGTTTTTCACGTCTCGTCATTTAGAACACGATGGGAAGGGTCCTGGAGCGAAACGGTGAAATTTTTGGAAAAGTACCATACAGCCCATATAGTCCCATACTGGCTATATGGGGGGTATAGGTCCAACCTGGGAAATTCACACACGTTCATTGTGATATGGGTTGTTTGGTCTTGTTTTTCTCGTCTCCTCATTTAGAACACGATGGCAGGGATCCCGGAGGTAAGCGGTGAAATTTTTGGAAAAAGTCACGGAGGTCTGGGTAGGCCCATAGGCCTATACTACATGGCTATGGGGTATAGGTCCATACCGGGTGGACGTTTTTGGGTCTAGGTGAGTCCCTAATGGTCCTATGGTGTCGTATGAGGTCTTATTTTGAAGCTCTCGTGGAGGAACATCCGACTAGACTAATGGTTCGTCCGTGTTCAATAGTCTGCGCATGCGCAGTTTGGCCGTAGTATAAAAAGCAGCCATTTTGAGGGTATGTGGGGGTGTGTTTGGGGTAGAGATGGACCACTATGGGTCCAAAAGGGTCGTGGGAAGTGTCAAAGTGAAGCTTGTGTGGGGTAGAGTCAGAATGGCGTGTTTTTAAATGCAAGTCGCGTCAATCTGCGCATGCGCAGTTGGTTGTAGTAAGTAAAGTGGCCATTTTGGGGGTGCATGGAGGTGTGTTTGGGGTAGAGAGGGACCATCCTTGGTCCGAATGCGTCCTGGGATGTGTCATTTTGTAGCTCTCGGGGTGTACATCTCCATTTTAGGGATGTTCGCTTCATCTGTGACGTCATTGGTGACGTCATCAGGACGAATAGTAGCGAAAGTGGGCATTTTAGGGAAGTGCAGGAAGGTATTTGGGGTAGAGAGGGACCATCCTTGGTCCGATTGTGTCGTGGGAGGTGTCAATTTGTAGCTCTCGGGGTGTAGGCCCCGATTTGAGGGATGTTCGCGTCATCTGTGACGTCATCAGTAGGAGTAGTAGCGAAAGTGGACATTTTGGGGAAGTGAAAGAAGGTATTTGGTGTAGAGATGGACCACTATTGGTCCGAATGGACCGCGTGGGGCGTCATGTTGTAGCTCTCGGGGTGTAATCCCGATTTGAGAGATGTTCACGTCATCTGTAGCGTCAATGGTGACGTCATCAGTACGAGTAGTAGCGAAAGTGGGCATTTTAGGAAAGTGCAGGAAGGTATTTGGGGTAGAGAGGGACCATCCTTGGTCCGATGGTGTCGTGGGAGGTGTCATCTTGTAGCTTTCATGGTGTACATCCCCATTTTAGGGATGTTCGTGTCATCTGTGACGTCATTGGTGACGTCATCAGTGCGAGTAGTAGCGAAAGTGGGCATTTTGGGCGGTGAAGAAAGGGATGTGAGGTAGGGATGGACCATCCTTGGTCCGAATGCGTCGTGTGGGTGTCATCTTGTAGCTCTCGGGATGTAGACCACGATTTGAGAGATGTCCACAGCATCAGTGACGTCATCGGTGACGTCATCAGTACGAGTAGTAGCGAAAGTGGGCATTTTAGGGGAGTGAAGGAAAGATTAGTAGTTTAAAAGCCCATTTCGAGCCCTTTTGACCTAGCGGCACAAGGCGCAATGAGAGTATGCGCGCGTGTGTGTGCGTGTGTGCGGGTGTGTGTGTATGCTTGCGTGTACGCGTGTGAGTGTGCTTTCGTGTGTGTGTGTGTGTGTGTGTGTGCGTGTGTGTGTGTGTGTGTGTGTGTGTGTACGCGTGTGGGTGTGTGTGTGTACGTGCATGTGCGTGTGTGTATTCGTGTGCGTCTGTATGTGTGCGTGTGTGTGTATTCGTGCGTTTGTGTGTGCGCGTGTGTGTGTATGCATGTGTGTGTATGCGTCTTTGTGTGTGTATGTGTGTCGCCGTATGCAGGTGTACGCTCCTGTGGTGCACCCTGTACCCTAGGATGTTCACGAATGTTCCACCATCCCGGACTTCTCCCAGGCCCAGGTCCAGAAGCTCTCATGTCCTGCATGTGAATAGTCAGTCATATTGCGTGTGTGTGTGTGTGTGCATGTTTGCGTCTGTGTGTATGCATCTGTGTGAGTGTGTGTACCTGTGTATGTGTGTGTATGTGTCTGTGTGTATGTGCCTGTGTGTATGTGTGTATGCGTCTGTCTGTATACACCCTGGTAGAAGTCCGGGATGGTGGAACATTCGTGAACATCCTAGGGTACAGGATGCACCACAGGAGCGTGCAGTTGCATACGGCGACACAAATACACACACAAAGACGCATACACACACATGCATACACACACACGCACACACACACACGCACGCACATGCACGCACACACACACACCCACACGCGTACACACACACACACACACACGAAAACACACTCACACGCGTACACGCACACATACACACACACACGCACATACACACACACACGCACACACACGCGCGCATACTCTCATTGCGCCTTTTGCCGCTAGGTCAAAAGGGCTCGAAATGCGCTTTTAAACTACTAATCCTTCCTTCACTCCCCTAAAATGCCCACTTTCGCTACTACTCGTACTGATGACGTCACCGATGACGTCACCGATGCTGTGGACATCTCTCAAATCGTGGTCTACATCCCGAGAGCTACAAGATGACACCCACACGACGCATTCGGACCAAGGATGGTCCATCCCTACCTCACATCCCTTTCTTCACCGCCCCAAAATGCCCACTTTCGCTACTACTCGTCCTGATGACGTCACCAATGACGTCACAGATGACGCGAACATCCCTAAAATGGGGATGTACAACATGAAAGCTACAAGATGACACCTCCCACGACACAATCGAACCAAGGATGGTCCCTCTCTACCCCAAATACCTTCCTGCACTTTCCTAAAATTCCCACTTTCGCTACTACTCGTACTGATGACGTCACCAATGACGCAACAGATGACGTGAACATCCCTCAAATCGGGATTACACCCCGAGAGCTACAACATGACACCCCACGCGGTCCATTCGGACCAATAGTGGTCCATCTCTACACCAAATACCTTCCTACACTTCCCCAAAATGTCCCCTTTCCCTACTACTCCTACTGATGACGTCACAGATGACGCGAACATCCCTCAGACTGGGTCTACACCCTGAGAGCTACAAAATGACACCTCCCACGACACAATCGGACCAAGGATGGTCCCTCTCTACCCCAAATACCTTCCTGCACTTCTCTAAAATGCCCACTTTCGCTACTATTCGTACTGATGACGTGACCGATGACGTCACAGATGCAGCGAACATCCCTAAAATGGAGATGTACACCCCGAGAGCTACAAAATGACACCTCCCAGGACGCATTCGGACCAAGGATGGTCCCTCTCTACCCCAAACACACCTCCATGCACCCCCAAAATGGCCATTTTACTTACTACAACCAACTGCGCATGCGCAGATTGACGCGACTTGCATCTAAAATCACGCCATTCTGACTCTACCCCACACAAGCTTCACTTTGACACCTTCCACGACCCATTTGGGCCCATAGTGGTCCATCTCTACCCCAAACACCCCCCCACATACCCCCCAAAATGCCTGCTTTTTATACTACGGCCAAACTGCGCATGCGCAGACTATTGAACATTAGTCTAATCGGATGTTCCTCCACGAGAGCTTCAAACTAAGACCTCATACGACACCATAGGACCATTAGGGACTCACCTAGACCCCAAAACGTCCACCCGATATGGACCTATACCCCATAGCCATGCAGTATAGGCCTATGGGCCTACCCAGACCTCCGTGACTTTTTCCAAACATTTCACCGCTTACCTCCGGGACCCCTGCCATCGTGTTCTAAATGAGAAGACGAGAAAAACAAGACCAAACAACCCATATCACAATGAACGTGTGTGAATTTCCCAGGTTGGACCTATACCCCCCATATAGCCGGTATGGGACTATTTGGGCTGTATGGTACTTTTCCAAAAATTTCACCGTTTCGCTCCAGGACCCTTCCCATCGTGTTCTAAATGACGAGACGTGAAAAACAAGACCAAACAACCCATATCACAATGAACGTGTGTGAATTTCCCAGGTTGAACCTATACCCCCATATAGCCAGTATAGGACTATATGGGCTATATGGTACTTTTCCAAAAATTTCACCGTTTCGCTCCGGGACCCTTCCCATCGTGTTCTAAATGACGAGACGTGAAAAACAAGACCAAACAACACATATCACAATGAACGTGTGTGAATTTCCCAGGATGGACCTATCCCTCCCATAGCCAGCCTATATGCCTATACACAGACCTCGGTGAACTTTTTCCAAAAATTTCACCGTTTCGCTCCGGGACCCTTCCCATCGTGTTCTAAATGACGAGACGAGAAAAACAAGACCCCACAACCCATATCACAATGAACGTGTGTGAATTTCCCAGATTGAACCTATATCCCCATAGCCAGTATGGAGCTATATGGGCTATATGGTACTTTTCCAAAAATGTCACCGTTTCGCTCCGGGACCCTTTCCATCGTGTTCTAAATGACGAGACGTGAAAAACAAGACCAAACAACCCATATCACAATGAACGTGTGTGAATTTTCCAGGTTGGACCTATACCCCCCCATAGCCAGCCTATAGGCCTATATACAGACCTCGGTGACTTTTTCCCAAAATTTCACCGATTCGCTCCGGGACCCCTTCCATTGTCATTTTCTTGGTGAGACGAGAAAAACGAGACCCCACAACCCATAGTAAAGCCCACGAAAAAAATGACCATCCCCATACCCCATACAGCCATTTTCCCTTATATTGTATAATACAGACCCCTATTGTAGGGGTAAAGTCCGAGTTCCGCTTTTTATGTTTTCGGAAAACAATCCTAATTTTGCATGCACCCACCCAATTGACTTGATAGACAGGCCCCGATAAGCTCAGGGACCGATATTAGCCCTTTTGGCTAGGGTTGATAGGGGTTTTCCCCTATTTTAGGGGTAAAGTCCGTATTCCGCTTTTTATAGTTTCGGGAAAAAATCCTAATTTTAAATGCACCCACCCCATTGACTTGATAGGCAGGTCCCAATAAGCCCGGGGACCGATATTAGCCCTTTTGGCTAGGGTTGATAGGTGTTTTCCCCTATTTTAGGGGTAAAGTCCGTATTCCGCTTTTTATAGTTTCGGGAAAAAATCCTGATTTTACATGCACCCACCCCATTGACTTGATAGGCAGGACCCAATAAGCCCTGAGACCGATATTAGCCCTTGTGTCTAGGGTTGATAGGTGTTTTCCCCTATTTTAGGGGTAAAGTCCGTATTCCGCTTTTTATAGTTTCGGGAAAAAATCGTAATTTTACATGCACCCACCCATGACTGGATGCCCCTTCACGAATGCTTCACTTTCATACCTCACTCGACCCAATCGGACCATGCAGCGTATT
Organism: Hanleya hanleyi; assembly: GCA_036873755.1. Taxonomy (NCBI): domain Eukaryota; kingdom Metazoa; phylum Mollusca; class Polyplacophora; order Lepidopleurida; family Hanleyidae; genus Hanleya; species Hanleya hanleyi. The sequence goes on from JAVTVY010033462.1 coordinate 44,628, forward strand.
TGAAGTCTGGGGACTACTTTTTCTCCGCGGAAGCTTTTTCTCGCGACCGCATCATCGCCAGACCGCATCACCGCGGAAGAATACATGCCCATTATTTATTTATTTATTCTGTGAAAACACGCAAATGTTCGAATCAAGAGAGATAACCCGAAATTTGTCAAAAATCAAAATAGTGCAAACATAGTTATCTGCCCCGGCAAAATAAGGGTTTAAATCAGTAGACACTACTACTGTTCCGTCATTTACCTTGACCTGATGAATAGAGTAAATTGTTTAAACCGGGAAACGCACGTGATGTCATATAGCCAATCATGATAGGGGCTTGCCAACACCATGCAGCGAGGATTTTCTTGAGTGTCTGTCCGTGTGATTTTCAAATATGGCAAGTGGTGATTGTATTGATGTTAATTTCTCTCGAAGAGCCAATCAAATTTGAATTTTAAAGAGGTCATACATGTACATTGCACTTCTCCTAATATGGACTACGGAATAGTTATAGATCTATGATATCACCAAATTACGGTGGCTTGTTAGGGTCATGCATTGATCTTTCCAATTTTCTGCCTTGCTCTAATTTTTTAGATTTCACTTTCGCATTTCTCTCTTTTCTTGTCATCCTCTTCAAGAAACTGCAACCATTTCCAAACTAAAAAGCTGGAAATTCATTTCAAACAACCACATGAAAACACTGGAAATTAGCGAAAACCTCGAAAATTGCGTGAAACCTCAGAAATAGTCAAAAAAACACACAAAAATATCCACCGCGGTGAAAATAATTTTCACCACGGTGAAAATAATATCCACCGCGGTGGAAATTATTTCAACGGCGGTGGATATCATTACCACCGCGATGGAAATTATTTTCACCACGATGGAAGTTATATTCACCGCGGTGGATATTATTACCACCGCGGTGGAAATTATTACCTCCGCGGTGGAAATTATCTCCACCGCGGTGGATATTATTTTCTGTGTTTTTTTGCTATTTCTGATGTTTCACGCAATTTCCAGTGTTTTCATGAGTTCGTTTGAATTGTTCTTGTCGCTTGGAAATGAATTTCCAGCGTTTTCATATGGAAATGGTTGCAGTTTCTTTAGAATGAATAAAAAACCAGAGATAAATTTTGAAAAATCGAAAATGAATCTAAGAGGATGATAATAAAATATAGAAAATGCGAAAGTGAAATCTTGAAAATTAGAGAAAACTGGAAAGATCAATGCGTGGCCCTAACAAGCCACCGTACCAAACCCGTATTCTGGTCAGATAATGTGTTATGTTCAGCCAAGGCAACACGTGTAGTGTTCAACTTGGATATGCGAAAATGGCGATGTCGCGGAGTAAAATCTGCTCCAGTAATCGCACGACTAGTGGCGAATAATGTTCATAACTTTACCGTTTTTACTGTCGGATAACAAAGGACTCAATATTGAACTATCATATGTTTACATGTAACACTCCTATCATATATTAATCTTGATCTGCTAAAAAGAACCAAATTTATTATCAGCATGAGGAGGTTGTCTATGTATGTATGTTTTCATTATATATATTGTATATGGGTATTAACAAACAAAAATGACAATCTTTAACATATTCAATCGTAGCCTTGTATGTTCTCCTGGTGTGGGTACAGTTAGCGTCATATATTATGATAATTAATCCTGTTGCCAAATGGGACCGACAATACGACAATCCGACAATACGACAATCCGACAATACGACAATCTAATTTGACTCTGACAAAACCTCGTGCAAAAAAAATATTACCGATATATCTAAAATACTAGCGTGACAATGCCGAGCGGGCATACATAGTATCATAGCAGTGAGTTAGGAGTTGACGCCGCGTTCAACAAACAGTATTTCGGCCATATAGCGACGATATAACTAACTACGATATGATTAGCTGGACATGTGTGACTATCCATGTACAGTCATCATGTAGAGGAAATTAATCTTCTCCTCGTGCATACATAGTATCATAGCAGTGCTAAATTTGACAAATATTACAAATGATATGATGCATCTTACCATTATTTGTTGTATAGATTTCGTCAAAGTAACGTAAACTGTACCCTTCATAATAACTCACAAAACAGTATAATGCTGAAACATACATTTATCTATACTTGTCGAAGAGATGAACCCAAAATAAAGAAAACTGGGATAATACATCTACCAGCATATCCATAGCAATAGAAGTAATTTTCCACTTCACCGGAGATTGTACCAAAAATCCAACCAAGAAGGAGCCTCGGATATTTATGATAGGACTGTGTGAAATACATGCACAACTTATTACTGTAAAACATTGAGCTAAACCCCGAAAAAAAGTCAGCAAAAAAGGGGATAACACAATAAATATCCTTGACTGGTCCTCTATAATAACGGCATTGCATTTAGCACAACGAGAGAAATCAACTTAGAATGTTTCTAATTTCAAATACTTTATATAACCCCGTCAATAAACTATTCTTTAAAAGTATGAGTTACAATAGATACCGAAATATTCAACTTCCAACGAGGAAATATAAACTCCTTCACATTTATTTCACCTTGTATTTACACAGAGCAAGTTTGGGACAAGCTTCACTCTTGGGCGAAAAGCATCGTTATTTATGTGAAAATGTATGTAATACACACAAAATGGACCCATAATATTAATCTATGATGTGGTACATGGTAAGTTTGATAAATGAGTGCATTGGTATGCATAACAGGTTTAAAAACTGTCCCCAATTAAGTGAAACGAAAAAAGGACCAAGTGGGTTGGATTTTGTCTACAGCCATCGTGAAGTTAAAGAGGATACTTCCAGTGAAGGAATATAAAAATTACTTATGATGTGGAACGGCTTAATTCTGGCAAATATAAATGTTGGCAAAACAAATGCTACAAAATGATAAAAATTGTGGCGGCGGAAATCAGGCATTTTAGCAGGTTGCGATTTTGAATTCCCCCAATTTTGCTATGGACAAACGATTATGTAACTAAACTGTTCCCAAAATGATCCGGTCTGAGCCTTTAATGCTTGGCCATATAACAATTGTTCGTTTTGGAATTATACCCAGTTATAAGAGATGTATGGGAATGGGAGTTGACAACGGGATGGAGCAGATCATTTTAGATTGGCTTTTTTGGATGAAGAAGTAGTTATTACCTTGAAAATCGCAAAATCGATCTGGATTTTCCTTATTAAGGAATATCCTAGGAATGATCCCTTAAGGAATACCCTAGGAATGATCCCTTAAGGAATACCCTAGGAATGATCCCACCCAGTTGCCACTTGCCAGCTTCTGTACTCTGGATTGATCCCAAGTCATTTCTTCTCATGCAGAATCTCTCGCCAATACGCAGGAAGCTCACGTACCTGATCGAGGTTGGGATAAAATAGTCTCACCGGACGCCGGTACCATATAATTATTGCTGGTCCCAATATTTCCACGCGAGATTTTCATTCAGCAATAAACTGGAGATGAATTTTCTTCACCGCACAGTTTTTTTCGTCGTCTGGGATTTGCGTTTTCTGGATCAAGCTATCATATATAATGACTATTCCATCACAGTTGAGTCATCCTTCAGCGCAGGGCTAGTCACTCACAATATTACATGGGCTGCAGCTGGGATGTAAGCCACCTGACGGATGTCGTGGGCACAAGTCTGACATAGCTACCTATGTTTGTATACTTGTTGCTACGACTAAAAGCGCTAAATGCTTTAAAATATATACCATACACATGGAGTGATAATTATACTGTAATGATTTAATTAGGACAGCAAAATTCATGGGGAAATTATATTCTTTTCAGATGATACACAAAAGGCAACAATTAGAGTATCAGTTATTTAACAACCTGCGAGAAGCATGTGCTAATTAGGGCTTAATGATTCCTCTCATGATGCACACTGCAGCGCTGAGAATATAACGTCAATATTATAGGCTACATGTATCTCAACATTGTCTGCATTATATAGACCGTTATGCTAAATCACATGATCCCTTAGACTGGTGACGTCAAGTGGAAGAAGAACGTGACTAAATACCACAAAGTATCAAGAGTACCAAAAAGCAAACAAAGTAAATAGGTTTAAGCGCGTTTTGTTGAAAAAAGGGGAACAATCTTATTTCTTTCATTTTTGTCAATAATATTATTTAGAGAAAGTTACAAACTAACCAGTAATATACAAGCGCCTAGTCCGTCATTCAAGAATTTCCGCGTCCATAATCCAAAGACTTAATTCATATAATTACATTAGCATCAAATTAATAGGTTAGATCATGGTGTAACGAATATTGGTATCCCCTAAACGGTATATCAGGACTAAACACAAGCTCGGACTGAAGCGCAAGTCTGGAACGAAGTGTGCACGCTAACCCGGAAATGAACGGAAATAGGGGTCTACATGAAGCCACAACGTTCAGCATAAAATACGGATATACAACGGGTATATAACTGAATGAACTTACCGTCCAGTATTTGTGTCCATTCTTGGTCTGTGATATCAACGGAGATTACTGCATGATGTTCCCGTTTACAGAGAAACTGTGTAAACAATATACGGCGATATGATCAGCAGTAACGAAAGTGAAACTAGAAGTCGGGAATTCCCCAAAGTCTGCTTGGTGATAACGATTGGAGTTATCGTTCCAAAATTGTACAATGATGTGAGTTATCTTTGACTGGATAGTGCAGATGGCGCTGCGGGAAAATATGGTTTATCATACGGGCGACACGACGACATGCGATCGTTGGCCTGATGGGTATAAAAGTGACTGCATCGAGCGAAAACTCACTTCTTCACCCAGGACAAAAAGGTAAATATAATCCAACCTACTGGTACGGTAAGACGGGGATATACTCGGAGATCAAGGGTGTGATCGGTGGACTGTCGGGCAAGCCTTGCGCTGGACGGGAGCAGACCTCGGATACGTATAACAGCGGTATTGGCGGTAAAAACGCGGGCTGCGCTCGGACGACCGGTGATTTTCCAAGGATTGTGGAATCGGGCTGCTGATACAGGGGAGGTACCTACGGACCAGAAGACAGAGGGAATCACGATCTACCGTACCTGAGGGTTGGAGAAAGAAGTCACCCTCACAAGCCAGGTTACCTTGCACAGACACCGGAGTGTTCACGGTGGAGAGGCATAACGCTGTCTGAGAGCGTTCTCGCCGGTGAAACGGGTGACAGGGCACTGGTACTTACCTTGGAGGGAAGACGATACGGAGGCATCCTCGCAAGACAGGTTACAACTGTGGGGAAGCGGACGCATCCACGGTGGGAAGACGAACCTACCTGTAGAGTGGAATACAAGAAGAAGCGGACGCATCCACGGTGGGAAGACGAACCTACCTGTAGAGGGGACCTCTTACAAGGAGAAGCAGACGTATCCACGGTGGGAAGACGAAGCGACCTAGGGAAGGGAATACGTACCAACCAGGTGAAGACACACGTATCGACGGTGGGAAGACGAAGCGATCTCCGGAACCATACGCACCTATAAGGGGAGGACGATCATATCCACGGTGGGAAGCCACGACGCTTTCTGGGGACGACCTACCCACCTTAGAGGGAGGAGAATCGCTATATCCATAGCCTCGCTCCAACGACATTCCATAGCCAGACAGGGGCCAGCAGCCAGGCCACCCCTACGATTACCTACCGTGTGGAAAGGGCCAGCAGCCAGGCCGCCCTTTACACGGCACTTTATATTAACACTGTACATATTTACATCTTTGAACCGCGATCATCCTGTACATTTAATTGAATATTATTGCATATTATTTGACCTTATATCAGCCTTGGTTGTCTCTACACTCTCCTACTTTCTCGATCCAGACAAGGTGACAGGTCGAAGTGAATCTCTAGTTGACAAGGACTAGTGCCGGCAGAGACAGCGGGCTGACAGCTTGTACGCTACCATATAACGCGACTAAGCTCAGCTGCGTCCCATTCATTGATCGGCCCGGCACACGTTACACAAAACTGGTGGCAGCGGTGGGATTTGCCAACGTCCGAGGTTCACAGGAGAGTGAAGATGGAGAGACAACTTGCCCGGGGAAGGCCGGAGGCGGAGTCTACACCCGACCAATCGGGCCTGACTACAAGGGTCAGAGATGGAGATACAGCAGCCGTGATCGATTTCGGTGAACAACAGTCTCCGACGGCAGCAGGACCACGGGTACGTTGGGAAGACGGTCCGTTATCCGATTTCTGGACTACTCCTGTGGGGACTGACCAAGAAGAAAGGACTACGAGACCAAATGACCGAGCCTTGGTGATCAACGACGAAACCGGAGGAGACACCGGACTATGGGCATCAGTCACCCCTGCGGGCAATACTTCACTAACAGCCCAGGCGCCAGTAACTCGGCTCACATACGGTGAAGAAGAAGACGACAACCCGACTGGTATCCGGCTTCGGAGGGATCAACAAAGCCAAGAAGCAACTCGAACCGATTCGACACCTACTGAGGAGGAAATGTCCCCCTGGATGTGTGGCATGGAGAAGATGGACGAAACTATCCAGGGCCTCGCCGCAGCAACCAGGGAAATGCAGGATTGGCTGAAAACAGTCATTGGTCTGTTTGGTCAACAACAGGTCTCACCGAAGACGGGACAAGGCGAAGAAAGTTTCACTGGTATGACGACGGGTCACCAGGGACCAAAACAGGAGGGGGGTGGGCCAGATCCAGCGTTAAGATGCACAGACGGGACACCACAAGCTCCCATGGAAACCGTAGTAAGGGCAAAATCGTCGAAAGCTCTGGTGAAAATTCCTACGTTCGATGGTTCCGGCCCATGGAGAGACTACCTCGTACACTTTGACCATTGTGCTGCTTTGAATCGATGGGGAGATACAGAGAGAGGACAGTGCTTAGCCGTATCATTACGGGGAGCTGCCCAGCAGGTCCTCGCCGCATTGAAGTCCAAACCAGGAGAGGTAGATTATGCAAGTCTTGTATCCGCTCTAGAACGCCGGTTCGCACCACCCAACCAGACGGATTGGTACAAATCACAACTGAAAGCAAGGTTTCGACAAAAAGATGAAGGACTGCCCGAGCTCGGCTCCAGCATTACCCGCCTCGTTCAGCTCGTCTACCCCGACGCTGGTGATGACGTCCAAGATACATTGGCTAAGGACCAATTCTTAGAGGCAGTGGGTGATGACCTAAGGTTCCAAGTTTGGCAGTCTCATCCCAAGTCACCGGATGCTGCGGTACATACAGCGGTAGAAGTAGAAGCTTACCGGGCAGCCCAGCGTCGGAGAAGCACTCATACGGCAAAGAGTACCGGGAAGGGAGAGGAAGAGAAGGCTAGTATCGAAGAAGACGAATTTTCCCCGGCGATGGCAGAACTGAGACGGGAATTCAAGGAGTTGGTAGACCAGATAACCAAAGTTAAGCCCAAATCTCTACAACCACGACGACAAGGAAGACCGTATCGACGACAGCGCGAGACCGGGGAAGGACCAAGGAGTTGCTGGGAGTGCGGCGGAGAGGCCCATTTTAAACGGTTCTGCCCGCAGCTACAAAAACCACCTTATAATCCCAAAGGCCCTTCAGCGGTACAGAAGGCAAATTCCCCAGGGGAGGCTGGACTTTATCTTCCGGTACGTATTGGACCAACCATGATGTCATGCTGCGTGGATACAGGAGCCTCTGTCTGCATTCTTAACAAAGATGTCTACGATCAACTGGAACCCGGCAGGAAGCCACCACTGAGTGAACCTTCCTTCCCCTGCCTTCGTATGGCCGATGGAACGGACATGGATCTCGAAGGCGAGGGTGAATTCAAGCTAACGATTGGAGGGGTAATGCGTAAGCAGAAGATGGTGGTTGGAACACTCACGGTTGATACGGTTGATATTGGGGTACGACTTTTTAACGAAACACCACTGCGTGATCGACGCCGTAAGTCACCGCCTGAGGATCGGGAGAAGATTCATCCAATGTGAGGTAGTGGGATTTCCGGGTTGTCATCGGGTGTCTGTTCCGGAAACCTTTACCATACCCCCAGGTACCCAGATGATCACTGCTGTTAAGGCCCAAGGAGCACTAGGAGGGGAAGTCGGCATGACAGAGAACGAACCGGAATTTACACAACGGACAGGGGCGATCATGGCGAGGAGGCTGGCCCAAGTGAACTCTGACGGAGATGTGGCTGTGAGATTCCTTAATCTATCTAGTGAACCTGCAGTAATAAAGGCTGGCACATTATGTGGCAACATCTCGAGAATAGATGCAGCTGAGGTCGTGTCTAGAACGAGCAATGCGGGAACATATTCCAGACAGACAAGGGTACCAAAGAAGATACCATCAGCAGGATGCCCAGAACATCTGAAAGGACTGGTTAAGGAGTCCAGCAACAGGTTGACGAACCAACAGGCCTTTAAAGTGGAAGAATTAGTCACGAAGTACTCAACCCTATTTGCGAAGGATGACAGCGATATGGGGCACACCAGCCTGGTTGAACATCACATCAAGACGGGTAATGCACCTCCAATCCGCATACCACCTCGACGGCCCCCAATACACGCCAGGCAGGAAATAGACAAGCACGTGGACGAGATGTTGGAAAGGGGACTGATAGAGCCAGCCACAGGTCCATGGTCTGCGCCTGTGGTTTTGGTACGAAAGAAGGACGGGAAGATGCGATTCTGCGTGGACTATAGGGCCTTGAATCAAGTCACGGAGAAGGACGCCTACCCTCTGCCACGGATAAATGATCTGCTAGACCATATGTCCGGGTCCAGTTGGTGGAGCACTTTGGATCTCATGTCTGGTTACTGGCAGGTTGGCATTGCACCCGAGGATAAGAGCAAGACCGCATTCGCTACGAGGAAGGGGCTATACCAATTCCAGGTTATGCCCTTTGGACTGTGTAATGCTCCAGGGACATTCGAGCGTCTGGTGGAAGCCGTCCTAGCGGGGCTCAACTATGATTACAAGCGTCTAGTCCGTCATTCATAATCCAGCCGTCGTCCATTAGAGAATATCCGCGTCCATAATCCAAAGACCTATTCCATTTTCCACATAACAGTATTAGCACCAAACTCAAAAAGACAATCATAGTATACATAAACATAGGCTTGTTTCCTGCAAGAGAGAAGCGGTCAACAGTTTTCAATGATGCCGGCAAGACATCATGATGTTCCAAAAATATCAAATCCGTATCGCTGATCAGTATTCTTAATCCATAATATTCGTTATAGAGTCGTCATCTAAAAAAGATGTATCTCAGTCACGCTTTGATTGTGACTGTTCATATGAGTACCATGAGGATCTTGAAGTACATGGGTTCATACGGCCCCTAGCCCCGGTTAAGCGGAATTAGACACAAGTTACGAAACGTAGCGCCATAGATCTTGCACGCTACGTTCGTATTTTGCTATCAGCATGCGATATGTATCGCCAAATTTGAGAAACTTTGAGTGGAGGCGCTTGGTGGAATAGCCCTGTTTTATAAGTTTCTGCAACAATGTTTTGTGACGTTGATTAAAATCGTCACATTTAACACAGGATCTAGCAAATGCTACTAAGCGAGATATGTATACGCCATATGCAGGTCCCACTGGAATATTACTATCCAGAAAGGGATAGTTTACGATGTCGAAATTGTAATCATCTCTTTTGTCATAAAGTCGACGAGAGAGAATGCCCGCTTCATTTTTATAGAGATAGAGATCTAAATAAGATGTGCCTGTAGGGCTATCTGAGACCTGCCTAATTTACCTAGACGATGTGATCGTCTTCGGTCACACGTTTGAACAGATGATGCAAAGATTGGAAGACGTCTTCGTAGCACGGTCTAAAGCTAAAACCATCTAAGTGTACCATAGGTACTCGGGAGGCGTTGTACCTAGGACACATCGTCTCTGAGGAAGGAGTCCGGACGGACCCTGACAAGATTCGATCTGTTCCAGAATGGCCGGTCCCCGTGACACAGACAGAAGTCCGCAGCTTCCTGGGCCTCTGTAGTTACTACCGGAGGTTCATCCGTGACTTTGCTACATAGCCACAAGAGAGCCACAAGAGAGGAAGAGAGGCAGGGCGATCACCCAGTCCCTCGGAGCGGCCGGATGGACCGCGGAGAAGGACGCACCCGGAGAAGCCCAAGGCCCCGAAGGGGGGTGGTACTGTCCATGCGAAAGAGGAAGTACGACCAGCACCAGAACCTCTGGAGCGGGAGAGGCTGACCAGCGCCAGGGCACGGCGTGCACATCCGGTCCCTGCTACCCGGTCCCCGACGGCGTCCACTTCATGTAGCGAGGGGAACCCAACGCCAGGACCCGCATCACCACCCCGGGACCAAGCCGCGGAGGCCTGGCTTGGTGTGGCCGACGAAATAACTATCATGGCGACCCCCGTTATACCATTATCGCCGCTGGCCGACTCCCCGGCGGTGAATACTCCGGATGCCCAGAGGCGATATGCGGGGGGACGAGCGGGTCCCTCAAACTGAACCCGGGGGTGGTCGGACCCCAGGGAAAAGTTCCCGGCACTAGCCCGCATAGGTTTGGACCCCAGCCGCCAGGAGTTCATCTCGGTGAGGAACGAGGCCTGCGTGGAGACAATTCGTCGGGAAGGCATGGGAGTTGTGGTAGGGCGGACCTATCGAACCCGGTCCTGGATCACACAGGAGACAGCTGGTTTCCTGCAGGACCTATAACTCCCCTATGGAACTTAAGCTTATGTGATTAACTTTGATGATTAATTTATGTACCAATCACGACTAATCAAGGAAAACGGGAAAACGGAAAAAAAACATTATACAGAGATGGGCTGGGGCATGGCGGTTCCTGCAGGCCGCAGTGAGGACGCCGTCATGTCCCCGGAACTCTGGGGGGTGGGATGGACTGGACAGGACCCCGGGACCCCCATGTGATCGGTTCTTTATTGGACTACAAACAGCGTGACCGAGCATCGGCGAGGGCGCCGATATTTCGAAGACGTGGGTGGTGTAACAAATATTGGTATCCCCTAAACGGTAAATCAGGACTAAACACAAGCTCGGACTGAAGCGCAAGTCTGGAACGAAGTGTGCACGCTAACCCGGAAATGAACGGAAATAGGGGTCTACATGAAGCCACAACGCTCAGCATAAAATACGGATATACAACGGGTATATAACTGAATGAACTTACCGTCCAGTAGTTGTGTCCATTCTTGGTCTGTGATATCAACGGAGATTACTGCATGATGTTCCCGTTTACAGAGAAACTGTGTAAACAATATACGGCGATATGATCAGCAGTAACGAAAGTGAAACTAGAAGTCGGGAATTCCCCAAAGTCTGCTTGGTGATAACGATTGGAGTTATCGTTCCTAAATTGTACAATGATGTGAGTTATCTTTGACTGGATAGTGCAGATGGCGCTGCGGGAAAATATGGTTTATCATACGGGCGACACGACGACATGTGATCGTTGGTCTGATGGATATAAAAGTGACTGCATCGAGCGAAAACTCACTTCTTCACCCAGGACAAAAAGGTAAATATAATCCAACCTACTGGTACGGTAAGACGGGGATATACTCGGAGACCAAGGGTGTGATCGGTGGACTGTCGGGCAAGCCTTGCGCTGGACGGGAGCAGACCTCGGATACGTATAACAGCGGTATTGCCGGTAAAAACGCGGGCTGCGTTCGGACGACCGGTGATTTTCCAAGGATTGTGGAATCGGGCTGCTGATACAGGGGAGGTACCTACGGACCAGAAGACAGAGGGAATCACGATCTACCGTATCTGAGGGTTGGAGAAAGAAGTCACCCTCACAAGCCAGGTTACCTTGCACAGACACCGGAGTGTTCACGGTGGAGAGGCATAACGCTGTCTGAGAGCGTTCTCGCCGGTGAAACGGGTGACAGGGCACTGGTACTTACCTTGGAGGGAAGACGATACGGAGGCATCCTCGCAAGACAGGTTACAACTGTGGGGAAGCGGACGCATCCACGGTGGGAAGACGAACCTACCTGTAGAGTGGAATACAAGAAGAAGCGGACGCATCCACGGTGGGAAGACGAACCTACCTGTAGAGGGGACCTCTTACAAGGAGAAGCAGACGTATCCACGGTGGGAAGACGAAGCGACCTAGGGAAGGGAATACGTACCAACCAGGTGAAGACACACGTATCCACGGTGGGAAGACGAAGCGATCTCCGGAACCATACGCACCTATAAGGGGAGGACGATCATATCCACGGTGGGAAGCCACGACGCTTTCCGGGGACGACATACCCACCTTAGAGGGAGGAGATCCGCTATATCCATAGCCTCGCTCCAACGACATTCCATAGCCAGAGAGGGGCCAGCAGCCAGGCCGCCCCTACGATTACCTACCGTGTGGAAAGGGCCAGCAGCCAGGCCGCCCTTTACACGGCACTTTATATTAACACTGTACATATTTACATCTTTGAACCGCGATCATCCTGTACATTTAATTGAATATTATTGCATATTATTTGACCTTATATCAGCCTTGGTTGTCTCTACACTCTCCTACGTTCTCGATCCAGACAAGGTGACAGGTCGAAGTGAATCTCTAGTTGACAAGGACTAGTGCCGGCAGGGACAGCGGCCTGACAGCTTGTACGCTACCATATAACGAGACTAAGCTCAGCTGCGTCTCATTCATTGACCGGCCCGGCACACGTTACAATAGTATACACAAAACTAGGCTAATTTCCTGCAAAACAGAAGTGGTCAACAGTTTCCAATGATGATGCTAGCAAGAGAGCATGACGTTCCAAAAATATCAAATGCGTATCGCTGATCAGTATTCTTAATCCATATGATATACGTTGTAAAGTCGTTATCTAGAGTATGATGTATCTCTTATGTATGATAAGGATAAGTAACAATGATCACACATTTTGGCTAACTTGGTGTTCACCTAATGAATAATTTGTGGGCCGCCATTTTGAATTTGCCCATGATCCTATACTCGCAAGATTATGAAACATCACAACCCGATATGATGATTTGTTGAGAAATAGTCACAAAACAATAATCACAAAAAACAAACATGTTATTAGTGGTGTTCATGGTGTTTTAAATGTTGATTGTGGTGCATTTGGGATACTTTGTGTTTAATTTGTGTTTACATTGTTATAGTCTGTGGTAATTATTCCTACACTTCCCCCCGCCCCCCCATTTCACGTCACTATCCAAACGGACCATACGACCTACCTTTAAAATGTACCGTACATGTCTTGCATTCAAGCTGTTGTATAGACCTAAACATCCGTGGACAGGGGAGCTGGTGGGTTGCGGGGTCACCTCTATTTTCCGGTCAAAATAGAACGGAACGCCGATTTGATCAAAACAGACACACGCCAGTAAACAGATACACGCCAGCAAACAGATACGTCAGTAAACAGATACACGCCAGTAAACAGATGCACACGGCGTGAATCTGAGCATATTCCGACTCGATAATAATGGAGAAAGTGACGATGGCGTGGATTCAAATTCATGTAAGCCCGATGCCAAAGAATCTTGGGGGAGGCGGGATTTGGTTTGATGTTACACTCAAGTTTTTTTTTCGCTCAGATAGTGACAGCCAGTTTGTATGGTGGAGGAAGCAGGAGTACCCGAAGACAATCACTGCCCATCGGTAAGCCAAAGAATCAGTTCAAGTGATCAGCCAATCCATTGTGGAACCTGTCCGATGTGGTATTGTCTATGTACGATTGTCTACACTCATTCTCCGCATTGTGGATTTTATCGTGTCCAAACAAACAGTCACGGACACGGAGACTTGACAATGAAAGGCTACCTTAACTGTCATAACCAATCAGGTTGCTATAATTATTAGCATTAGAATTGGAGCGATATGCAAGAGGTGGGAAAATTTGACGACTCTGGCGACTAAAAAGCGACCATATGGCTCTACAGGAAAGCATCCCTCAGCACGTAACATTCAGACCCGAAAATACGGTGGATTATCGGACGTAGCCTTAGTATCTCAGTCGCGCTTTTATTGCAGCTGTTCATGTGAAGATAATGAAGTATCCACACGGCCTCTAGCACCGGCTGTGATGACAGATCAGCTCAAATAACTCATCAGATATTAATGGATGAGCATCGTGGACGTCTGATGGAGTAAACGGCTCAACATGGGGTAACCTTGTAAATGCAAGAATACCCAGATAAACTAACCTGTAATGCCCCACGTCATACGGCTTAAATTTCCCCCAAAACTTTAAAACAATATTGACAGAAGTTCTCTTCCCCAAGCAAAACAAGTACTGAGAAACCTCAATTCGCAAGAAGTTCTATCAAATCTCCAGAGTAAATTCGTCATAGTCCCAGCAGACAAATCTCCGAATAATATAATATTCATATGTAAATATTACTATTACCAGGTGCTGGTTAAAGAATTGAGTGTAGACATATCTTCATCAAACACGTCTACTTACTCCCAAACTGCATTTACTCTGGAAGATTTATTTAACAATCACAAAAAAGTATCTCAGGGAAAGAGGTATTTGTATTCCAACCAATCATAACGACATACCAAAACTATACTGGACTCTCAAAATGCATAAATCACCATACAAAGCTAGATTCATAGCTGGTTCTAGAAGCTGCACCACCAAGCTTCTTTCAACCCTATTGACGAGGGCCCTTCAGGAGGTAAAAGCATTTTGGGAAAGGTATTGCGCCATTATTTCTAAGAACTCTGGCGTTGAATGTATGTGGATATTGAAAAACTCAAAATGTCTTACGGAAGAACTTGATGCTAAAGGTCACATACCGTACAGACATGTATCCACATGGGATTTCTCGGCTCTCTATACTACAATCCCTCATCAGGACCTCATTGACCGTCTAAGTTCATTAATAGTATCTGTGTTCAAGAAAACTGATCGTAGATATATTAATGTCAGAAGCCATAAAGCATTCTTTAGCTCTACTACATACAAGATATATCATTCATGGGATGTTTCTTTGTTTATAGAGTTGCTTGAATTTCTCATTAAAAATATCTATGTGGAATTTGGCAACACAATATATCAGCAGCATATAGATATTCCAATGGGTACTAATTGTACACCCCTGTTGGCTGACCTGTATCTGTTCTCTTATGACTTATGAATATGACTATATGCAGGCGCTTTCAAAAACCGATCCATTCAAAGCCCGTTCCTTCTCATTCACCAAACGCTATATAGACGATCTTCTCGCTGTGGATAATCGCTATATAAATGACGCTGTGAAGGATATATAGCCACCTTCACTGGATTTGAAGGAAACTACAGATAGCCCTACAGGCACATCATATTTAGATCTATGTCTCTATAAAAATGAAGCGGGCATTCTCTCTCGTCGACTTTATGACAAAAGAGATGATTACAATTTCGACATCGTAAACTATCCCTTTCTGGACAGTAATATTCCAGTGGGACCTGCATATGGCGTATACATATCTCGCTTAGTAGCATTTGCTAGATCCTGTGTTAAATGTGACGATTTTAATCAACGTCACAAAACATTGGTGCAGAAACTTAAAAAACGGGGCTATTCCACTAAGCGCCTACACTCAAAGTTTCTCAAATTTGGCGATACATATCGCATGCTGATAGCAAAATACGAACGTAGCGTGCAAGATCTATGGCGCTACGTTTCGTAACTTGTGTCTAATTCGCTTAACCCGGGGCTAGGGGCCGTGTGAACCCATGTACTTCAAGATCTTCATGGTACTCATATGAACAGTCACAATCAAAGCGTGACTGAGATACATCATTTTTTAGATGACGACTCTATAACGAATATTATGGATTAAGAATACTGATCAGCGATACGGATTTGATATTTTGGAACATCATGATGTCTTACCGGCATCATTGAAAACTGTTGACCGCTTCTCTCTTGCAGGAAACAAGCCTATGTTTATGTATACTATGATTGTCTTTTTGAATTTGGTTCTAATACTGTTATATGGAAAATGGAATAGGTCTTTGGATTATGGACGCGGATATTCTCTAATGGACGACGGCTGGATTATGAATGACGGACTAGACGCTTGTAATTTTAATTCATCAGACTGGCAACTCATGGAGATGGATACAGACTCTGCTTACATGGCTGTGTCTAATGCGGATTGGGAGTCCCTGGTCAAACCCGAGTTACGTGCACAGTATGGGGCGGAACGGTACCAGTGGCTACCTCGACGTGACCATTACCAGTACGACAAGCGGACGCCGGGCCTCTTTAAGTTGGAGTGGAGTGGCGATGCCATGATTGCTCTCTCCTCGAAGACGTATTACTGTTACGGTGGAGCGGAAAACAATAAGTTTAGCTGCAAAGGGGTGAACCGGCGCGATCCGGGCATCGACAAAGCCTTGCACCTGAACGTGCTCCAAAGCCAGGCCAGTGCGAGTGGGATTAATAGAGGATTTCGGGTCGTCGACTACCAGATGCGGACGTACATCCAGAAACGAGATGCCTTCACATTTTTCTACCCCAAGCGGAAAGTCCTTCCCGATGGCATCAGTACCACTTACCTGGACTTGTGAAACTATGACATTTGATATACTTCTCATGATACGAGTTAAAACTATAACAATGCAGGACGTGGGTTCGAATCCTACTCTTGACAGTTTTTTCACACCTACTGTATTCTTTTGTACATATTCTATACATTCTTGTTCACCTGAATAAAAAAGTCAAAACGTCACTTGTGTTTTTATGAATTTTTTATTGAACCTCAATAAACGTCTGAACAACAACGTCATAACAAAAACAATAAGAACACCGCGCGGTGCATTGAATCAATTAAGACAACCAGAGAAATGGGGCATGCACATTAAAACGAGAGGCAGTCCAGTCGTATACGAGTACATCACGGTCTTCGGCTTGAGAATAATCATCAAACATTTGTATGATCGTTTGCATAGAATGTCCTCTACTCCGGTGAGTGAGATAAGACACACAGTACTGTCCGCATACACTACTCAAGGGTCCTTGTAATCTTTTAGTATTCCAACGCCACACTGTAGTAGATACGTCCATGAACTTCACCAAATCGGGATGCAGGGGTGCAAGTCTGTATGAATCAAAGTATTCGCCCTGGCCCAGGCCGTCCACGTACACAGCCATCCAATGTTCACCGGGTCGAGTACGAGGGTCTGTATTCAGGATGTAGGCTGCCGGGGTGGTTGGGGTGGTGGGAAACACATTGCGTGGAAACACACCCCGAAAGGGTACCCGAGGATCTCGCTGGAGTATAGCCATTAGCTGCTCTGTATCCATGACTCTAGCTGGCGTAGTCACACAGGACGTTTCTTTGCTGATCCACGGTGATGACGTTATCAAACTCGGCGTAGCAAATCACGTTAATGGCATGTGGTAGAGGGACGGAGAAACGCAGTTCCAACCGTCAGTTTCCTTTCTTGAGCAAGGCCAGTTGATGATCGTGTTCCAAGGTGGAGGTGAGGACGAAGGCAAACAAAGTGTACCCACGGCCAAAGTCTCGTCGAGTGATGGTATTTCCTTCGTCCTGATTGTTTTGTCCTGTGGCTGTAAACACGTTCAGGTAGCTCCTCACATAGTGCTGGTTACCAAAATCCGGTTGTAACGGTCGGGCTGGAATTTGATGGCCGGCCACGTGCAGTGCCACAAAGTTGATGTTGAAATGTTGAAAGTGGAACGGATTCTCACCCCACTGTCCATTGAAACTGGTGTTGGTGACACACGCCAGGGTAAGACGTTTAGGGAGATCCCCTAGAAATAAATTTTCACGATTGGCCATCATCGTACCTGCCGGCACGGAGAACACCTTGGTCTGTACGCGTCGGATGGGGTACAGGGCTGGTTTTTCCGATAAGGCTTCCATGTGACTCATCAACACGCCCTGTTGCAAATCCACGGTACGAACAAACAGGGCTGCTTCTTCTATGACGATCTTGTAATTGGGGTTATCTCCGCCGGCCATGAAGGCGAAGGCGGGTGGGGAACGAATCAGCTTGATCTTGATGGATACACCGTTCATCAGGTACCGATCTCGCAGGAACAGGTCGGCGTGTAGTCGACCCATCATATCGACGGACTTGCTACCGCCTGTAAATCTTCTGCGTTGGATGAACCCACTATTTGCAACGGTGGTCATATCCATTTCACCGGGCGAATCCCTGTAGAACAGTGAGGCTTGCAAGTGTGTTTTCGGCATCTTCTCCGTACGACAATAACGTTTCGATGTAGGCGCGGTACGAGTACGTATTGGTGGACGTACTGATGAGTTTATCGTTCAGACTGATATCCACCTGTTGGAACATCGAGTGCAGCCAGAGATTCACTGGGGCTACCACCGCTTTGTCCTCGATGTCCGTCCCGTCTCCTTTCACCACTTTGGCTTTCACGTAAAGGTACGTGTGGGCTAAATCCAGGTAGGCCGTATCTTTGTTTTCAACGGTAAATTCCAGCGGTCCCGTTCCCGCCAGGCTAGCCAGGGAGCGATGTTCTACCCAACGACCTTCAGCGACACGGGTCTGTGTAGGAGGAATAGTCCACAAATCCAATTCACTGTTGGTAGACGGACACGACTCGGAGTGGATGAATGCCATTATGCGAAGATGTCTCTCTTCTTCTTCTTCTGGCGTGTGCCTCGTCGGTGTGTTGGTCGTCGAATGACTCTACCCTGTGACGGGGGTTGTCTTTTAAGAGCTTTGGCCACCAAGAAGCTGCCTGCTTCTTTGGCTCGCCGTTTCAAGGCTTGTCGGGGTGCCGCACCACTCAAGACATCACCGGCCACTTGCAGTCCACTGCGTACCGCTTGTTTGCCCACCGCTTTTACTCCACGTGACACCAAGGGTAAAAACGTTTTGAGGATGCTCCCGAGTATGTTTCCCAACCCGTGACCTCGTTGCACGCGTGCACCGCTAAAGACGAAGGCCACCGCCCGTTTGTTTCTTGTAATAGTCGGCATAGCTGGCCGTATGGCACTGGTAAGGCACGTACTTTATACGAAGTGGGGAGAACGTGCTTGTCGGAAATGAAGTGTCAGCACCACCTTCCCTCGTTCGAATGCCACCGGGCGTCCCGTGTCATCTCTTATATCCACCGTGATCGTGTTCATATCGGAGTGTCGTACGGGCAGGTAGAGTACGTGGTTGAAACTGTGTGTGACTTGATCGCCATACCTCTTTCTAATGGGAACCACCCGTAACAGAGGTGTGTTGACATCGCCCGCAATGTGGTTGTCCACTACGTCCGAGTAGACGTAGAGTCCGTACATACCCACCCTCATATCCATCGTGATGTGGCCTTTTTGGGCGGTTGGGCCAGCGAACGTCCGTAGATCGAAACCCATCATTTACTCTAGGGCAGGACTGATTTCCACACCCACGTTGGGGCTGAGAGTGAGACAGGCCTTGTCGTTGTGTGCGTTGTAATCGAAGTCCACATGATTGATGAAGGGAAAGGTTTTGACGGGTTTTGAAACATTCGTCACCTCCCGTAGAGACTTATATTGCATCAGTTTTTTCAGGCCTTCTTGGAACTCCTTGGGGGTATCGTATTGGCCTTCGGGGAGGGACAGATGAGTGACTTTGCCTTCGTAGGTCACCTCGTACCATACTTCCTTGGCTCGCACGTTGTACCACGAGTAAGGTATTGGATATCAACGAGTTCACATTCCCAGCGTCCAGGTAAATGCAACGGTTGCGGCAACTGGGTGACGTACTTGGCCAAGGTGTTGTCAGGAAACACATCGAGCGAACTGTTACTGGGCAACGTGAGGTAAAACATGGCGACTGAGCTTTCTTGCTCTGCACCTGGCTTTAATAGGGCTCACAGGCCTTGGGCGGATGAACGCGGCGTTGTGTTCGTCGCGGTGACTTGCTACGTGTCATAGATCTTGATGTGCGTAGTTTCAGGGGGTGACGTGGTAAAAGGGGTGACGAAGTAGGTGCTCGTCGTTGTGGTGTTTTGGGGGGTGACTCCGGTTCCCAAGAAGGTAGTGGTGGTGGTGGTGGTGGTGGTCTACTCGGCGATTGCTGGGTCCGCTGCATCCACTGCCAACGTTGAAGATTCCCCACCAATTCTTGAGGGACGTGTGTGTCTTTCAACCCCTGAGCAAAGGCTTCCCAGCCCGGTGGATTAGAGTGTTTGCGAGAGCGCACCGTATCGTTGATCAAATCGGTTATATGAGACCCCGGCACCACTCGGTTTCGAATAAGCAGTTCCCCCTGATCGCTCCAACCCATATCGGGATTCTGTTTCACCCGGTCCAACAATAAACGAGCCTTGGTCTTGAATGCCTTAGGGACACTGGCCAAAACTTCATCGCCAGCTGAGGTGATGATGGCGGTGTTGGTGCTGGTGCTGGTGGTGTAGTGCTACGCCCCCTATATTGATCCATAAACGTCTTGTACCGGTTCAGCGCCTGGTGGTAGGGTTGAATTTTCTCGTGATCGGGTAGTCGACGTTGGAGTATACTATTCATCTCTTCGTCCAGAGACTGGAGTTGTTGCACCGTGGCAGGCACGGGATAGGGAGATTGCAAACTCTGTAACAGTCGAGCTTCGACCAGCATCATTTTTTTCGTATGTTCCATGACGTTAGCGTGCTCCACCCAAGATGGACCCTACTAACGGTCCCAGTACGGAGGCGGCTAAGGGTGCGAGTAGTGCCCCGAGCAATCCACCTCGCTGTAACACCTGTTTCTTTTTCTTTAAACTTCCCGTCTTCTTCACCAGTTCGGAGATCCGTCTTGTGCCGTTGCAATTTCCCTTTCTGCAGGGGACTGAGAGGAACATTCCTTTTAACACATTATGAGCGACACACAAACACCGTACCAATCCCGCGTCCGCGCCGCGCACCAGGGCCCGGCCCACCTCCGGTGGCGCGCTGCGTAAAACGCGGAGCGCCGGCGCGTGCTTCCGTATCCGTGCAGACATGATGAGGAAGTGAATGCTAGAGGGTTGTGTCTTCTTCTTTAATTTGGGCGTGTACATCGTCTGGAACTCTCCGGGAAAAATGTGGGTCCGCAATCGAAGTGCCGAGGGTGTCCCTTGTTTCAAGTCGATGAGCAGATAGCCGTGGGCCCCTTGGGTGGCATCTTCAAAGGCTTCGCGCACAAAGGCCGTGTTTTTAGGGTACATCTGTCTCGCCAGGTGCATAATTTGTGATGCGTCTCTAGGGGGTTTGAACAATACCACATACTGAGCATTCAAACTGATGTCCCTGTGCTCTTTGGGCTTACTGAAGAGATTCTGGACGATGTAGATGATGCTCAACCGACGATGATGACTCCCTTTCGTAAAGAGACGCGTCACCCGACTGTCCGTATCGGTCATCAGATCGTCTACCACCACCAACGTGTCTTCTGGGGTATCCTCTGAGGGTAATCCTTCCACCAAGGTGAGTCCAGGTATGCGTGCCAGTTCCTCGTACGCAGGTTGCCAAGCCCCATAACACCAGAGGATGCGAGCCACGGGCGGTGAAATGAGGGCTGACCCGTGTTGGATGAGCCGTTGAACGAAGTGTGTTTTTCCCGACCCGGTCGGTCCAGCGATGAGACACGTGAAGGGATGCTGCCACCGAGGATCCATAGGTTATTTGGTGATTTGCGCCAAGCGTTCAGAGGCCCACCACCGTTGTCGTGGATCCCACCGGGGGTCGTAATCGTTCGGGTACCGTTGCCGTGGTAAACGTGGTACTATACCCACTCTAGGCGTTAGAGTCGTGGTCGTGGGAGTCCTATGTTGCCGTGGTTTTGCCCTGGTAGCTGTGATGGTGGGAGATGATGCTGGTGGGTCGCTTCTGAGGGTAGGACTAGGCAGGTACACGGGTGGTACCCTGGTGAAGTTCCGCAGAGTAGTAGTAGTAGTGGGAATGAGAGTGGGACTAGACCGCGTAGTGGGACGTGTTGTAGAACCTGGTGGTACCCTGGTAATGTTCCGCAGAGTAGTAGGAGAGATGGTGGTGGTGGTGGTGGTGGTGGTGGTGGTGGTGGTGGTGTTGGGTGATTGCACTTGACGTTTGTGGGGCAGCTATTGGACGAGTGGATTTTAGGTTGAAACAGGATATCAGGTACGCCAAGTCGTAGAAGACTCCTCCAAACAAGGTACCCAGAAGCACTAGTATACACACGACGGTACCGACTTGCCCTTTTCGAGTGCGCAGCAGTAAGGGCAGATGTGCACTATCCATGGTACAACCCTAGACTGAACGCTGTAGGGGATGTCAGGTAGAATTTATAGCCGTTTCATGTCACGGGCTGAGATCCAGGAATTAAACGAACTGGGCCAACCTTGCCATTTGACGAAATGATAGGGGATGCCACGTCGACGTTCCGTTTTCAAAATCTTTTCCATCGTGTAGTAGTCTTTCCGTGTTTTTACCACCGGTTGTAATTCCGCCTCGTGAAGCGTGCCTTGCAGTGTTTCTCCTTCTAGATCTTCCAGTTGATAGACGTGTGGGTTTCGAGGGCTATGGCGAACGATGACAAAGTGCTCGTCACTCCAGTTGGGCAAGTAACTTTTCTCAAATTGCCCTTTGACTTTACTGATCCGTACCACATCTCAGCGTTTGTAACGGGGTGACATGAGTGGACTTGGTTCTATCGAGTACAGCGTACGGCGCACTTGATGTTCGTTGCGTTCCGTCACATCGAGGGGGGCCCGCTGGATACTGCGATGATAGGCTTGATTGTACCCTTGGACCAGTTGAGGTAGCACATCGATGTACCGTCGGGTGTTTTTGGCGGTAAAATACTTGTACATTCGTCCTTTGAAGGTCCGATTGAATCGTTCCACCACAGAGGCTTTGGTCTCGTTGTACGTATGGAAGAAAAACACCTTCTGTTTCTTAAGAAAGGCTTGAAAGTGGCGGTTGAGAAATTCTGTGCCTTCATCCGTTTGCAAATAGAGGGGTTTGCAACCCGTCTTGAAAATCTGCTGGAGCGCTCGTACCAGATTCTCTCCTGTTTTGTTCCAGATGGGTAGCACCCACGCGTACTTGGATAAAATATCGATACAGGTCAACATGTACCGATGTCCATCATTGTGGGCAGCAAATCGACTCATATCGACCAAATTGGCCTGCCATTGGGCGTCTACGCCTCCAACGATGACTCGGTTACGGCGAAAATGTCGTCGGGCTGCTCGATGTAAGCTATAAGTGTCTTAGGTTTTTAACCATTCTCGAACTTCAGTTCGACTGATGCCTTGGGAATGTGCAGCTCGAGCGAGCGCTCCCACAGCGCTATAAGCGGCTGGACTGGTTGGGTTGTAATACAAATCTGTTAACACCTTGTTCACAGTCTTACTCCACGTGGATTCCTGCCGGCCGGCCTTGCGGGTGCTCTACTGGCTTCCCTTTCGGGTCCCCCTCTGGGTTGCGCTGTTGTGTGTTCGCTTCATGGTAAGACACTGACACTCTAGCCTGTGTGCACCCTATAGATATAGTACTTCATCGACAATGGAGACTACTTTTTCCAAAGCCGCCCATAGATCAGGGTCCAGGGTAAAATGTCCTCCGTCCAGACAGATGAGTTGTGCAAAAAAGGCGCCGCGGAAAATGTAGACCTGGTCACACAGGTGAATGCTATCACCGTCCAGTATTCCCTTTAACACACGTTTCAAGGTGGTCCATCCCTCCGGGGACAGAGAGACGTCGGCTTTGGGAGCTCACCCAGTGCGGTTATGGGTGAGGTCGACTCGTTTGAGGTACAACAGTAGGGTGCAGCCAGGTGTAAGAGTCCGGGTAGCCACAGAGTTCGCGTCGGGGTGCAGTGGACGTCGGGGATAATAGCTTTCGGCGCCTGCCATAATGCCGGACGGAGTGTGATATGGGGACCACCACGCTGTTCTAACCGGGGAAAAAAAGAATCATCTCCACCACTTCGTAGGTAGACACCGACTCCCACGTGCATGAAATCGACTTCGGGCTCCTTTCCCTGTAACAACCGTGTCAATAGAGTCCACCCTGCTAGGGTTAAAAATACCTTCACCTCTCGGGGTTGTTCTTCAATGAGTTGCAGGTGATGGTCATTGACGATCAGGGTGACCTTGGCGGTCAGTTGGAACAACGCAAGCTCACCATCTGCTCCGCACGCTCCCATGGTGGTGAATGACAAACACCGGCTAGGGAGGCCTGTATATATAGAGTAGCGCGCTGTACAGGCGCTTATATTACACCCTGTCAGCGCCTAGTGGACTAACCTCTACTCCCCGCAAAATAGGGTTGAACGGGTAATTTTTTATACTACTACAATGTCAAGTCCCCCTATGGATATAATTAACCCCTGGTCCGTAGCCGTACACGTTATAGTTTTTATTTTTTCGTGTCTCTCTATCCTAGTCCGTACCCGTACCCGTTCTGGTTTTATTTTTCCGTCTCCCTTCAGCCTTCGTGAAAGTCCGTGATCACTCGGTAGTGTAATGTTAAATTAACCCCTAGTCCGTAGCCGTACACGTTATAGTTTTATTTTTTCATGCCTCTCTATGCTAGTCCGTATCCGTACACGTTATAATTTTTATTTCCATGGCCCCACCTTCGCCAAAGTCCGTGATCATTCGGGGTGTAATGTTATAGAGATACGAATTGATTTAACCTATGATTTCCTATACCACAGTTTGATGCAAAAATGGGGGATTGAAATGTTAACCCAGGAGGTAATACAGAGCCTTATTGGGCCAATCAGCGTCCAGTATTTCAACCAATGGAATTGACGGAGACAGAACCAATGAAAGAGGTTCGCCCTGCTTTAAACAGCCGATGAGAATCCACTCTATTCAGCATAAAACCCAGGGACGCGTGGGGAGAGCGCGCATTCAAATCACATTTCTCAGACGTATAGACCAAGCAGCCAAAATGAGCGGGAGAGCAAAAATGTCAACCAGCAAAGCTTCGGCCAGGATGGTGACAGCGAGGAGAGAGAGTAGGGAGCTAGCGGTGGCGGTGAAAGAATATTGGTTATCGGAGATGCGGCGATGGGCGAACTTAACACGGCTGTCGTGGGGTGACCTCGATTGTTGGGCAGTGTGAATTTTTGTCCTGCCACTCTTGCTACGGTAACACAGCACTATACAGTATGGAGCCGAATGTATGCGTGTCAATGGCTGTGTTACCGTAGCAAGAGTGGCAGGACAAAAATTCACACTTTTCCATCGATAAACCTGCTAAAATTTTCAGGGTGACATTATAAGGATGTAAGGAACACACCTAAAGTATATTTACGGAGGTAAGCCGATTTATTTCAAATTTACCGAGTTTTCCACACAACCACACCCATAACCATACGGGTCTAAAACCGACAAAATGATACAAAAAAAGAGTTTTAGCCTGCCGTCAGCCTTCTGAATTTTTCAGCGATACACTATAAGCTCCCAAAATTCAAGTTTAAATAAGTTTTACACGTCAACTCGCATTTATTGCAAAATGAGACCGGTTTCAAGATGGAAAAGAAACACAAAATTTCAGTGGGTCTGAGCGGACACACTTGGCCAGTATGAAGATTTCGGTGACGTCCGCGCCCTCATACGGGCGCTGTACGGTTATACTATAAAAAGCGCGCTGTGTATCGTCTGCTATCCACTCATTTCAACTGCATCATGGCTAATGCTAGTAGACGGTCATTTTTCAACGCAATGAACACGGGAGTGTCGATCGAAACTTTCAGGGTGACAATTCGAGACGGAGAACAACAACAAGATCCTAGACAGATTCGCTCGAGCGGAGAAGACGAACATGTTACAATCATTACGAGCTTGCAGCGTGTTGCTGAAGCTCAGATTGCTGAAGCTTTGAGGACGAGAGGCGCACAACAAGACAGAGAAATAAGGGGCGCTGTGCAGGAAGAGGATGATGATGATGATGATGAAACAGACGATGAAGATGTACACGGAGAGTTGGAGTGGTTAAACAGTAGTAGACCCCCAGCAACTACAGTTTCGACTCAGACGGCTACCACAACGACGGCTACCACAGCGACCGCAACAGGAATGACAACACCATCACCAGAGATCAGCCACCTGAGCCAACAAATTGACGAATTAGAAGACGAAAAGACTAAACTACGCCTACAACTGGCTAGGGAGCAGAAGAGATCAACCTGTACGGTGTGTCAAGACGATGAGACGATGTACGCCTTTTTTCCTTGTGGCCACCTGTGCCTATGTGATGTATGCGTGCTAATCTTAACATGCATGGCGGGCTCGTGCCAGTGCGCAGAGACAGAGGAGCTTCATTTGAAGATACGATGCCCTGTGTGTCGGGGATGGGTATCAAGCATCAACAAAATATTCCGGCCGTAACAGTGTGATGACCAACCCGCTGTTCTTTCCAAAGGCCCTTATTAGGGCCACCTAATTACACCCGAAAGGGGGGAAACTTTCTAACTAAAAGCACAAAACACCAGCTCCCACACCAATATCCCTTTGCATAGAGTGAACACTGACACACATTTGAATTTCTAATATTTATTAACACAGTAGAATGAACATAAGGTCTTCACCACAGTAGACTCTTGGTGTTGAATTTTTCTAATACAATTATACGCTGTCAAGGCGCTTAGAATGAACATAGAACATAGAATGTAGGAATACGGTGATGTCTGAATGTTCAATATTTATGCAACAAGACTTGTGTGAAATGTTCAATATTTATGCAACAAGACTTGTTTGAACTCGTCATTGTCTTTCTGCCCCTGGTGCACGTATATGAAGGTGGCAATCTGTTCACGTGGAATTCTGGATGGACAGGCAGCTTGCAATGCCTCGGCAATTTGCACCTCGTTAACGGCGTGTAGTCCCGCAGTCATCAGCGCGTCTGATGGTATACTATTGTCCATACACGTATGCGTGTTGAAGAGACCGTTCTTGTTGTGACAGCCTGCACATTGCTGGATACGCAAGTGTCGAATGCGGGATCTGAGATGATCCAGGAATGTGTCGATGTATTTCTTATAAATATACTGAGTCACCTGATCAGACAGAACTTCTAGAATTTCACCTGTGAGACTCTCCAGCTTCCGCCACACAGGTATTTGCAGGGTGACGCCCTGAGGTAAAGGAATACGCATATCTCCCCTCAACTTCCATTTTCGAATATGCACCAGCAGCATGTTGTTGAGCATAGAACAGGTGAGGAAGATGTCGTCACCCACATAAAATTTCGCTTCGTCGCTCCCCTGGTGGTCAATGACCGCATCGACGGCGTAATAAATGGCCTGTACTCTTATCCAGGTGTCTAACGTCAAGGCGATATGCTTAGGTGGTTTGTCGTCCCAGGCCGGTGCGTTAAAATGCACTTGCTCTTCTTTGACGGTCACAGTTAAATAGAGAGAGAGCTCCCAAGTGTTCGTCTGGGCCGCCTGGTAGGCCTGCTGGATAATGTCATTGATTTCCTGCACAGACATAGGAAGTAGCACCTCTTTCTTCGCTTGCTCAGGCACTTGCTGGGGCACTGGCTGAAGCACTTGCTGAGGTATTTCTAAAGGTGTTAGTCGTGGACGTTTGGCAGGTGGACCGGACTCTTCGTGGGTACGTTTGGTACCTGTACTCCCTTCGGCGATGTCCATGTCCATGACTAAGATATTATCTTCTGAATCCTGGGCTTGAAGTAGACATGCTATTCCTTCATTTCCCGTCTTCTTCAGGGCCTCCACGAAGGCTTGAAATGCTAAGGGGCCACGGCATGGTATGAGGTCGATGAGGGCTCTGTTTCGTGCCATATAATAATAATAATAATAATACTTTATTTACGGAGGGGATTCAATTAGCACAAAACCAATCTTCCTTGAGTCCCTCACACTCGCCCTTACACACAAGTCATTCACACACAAACAAAATAGGAAATGAAATAAAGTAAAATAGAGATGAGACAGAAAATATGAACATACAAAAATACAGCAGAACTGAGTGGCATAGATCTTAAGTCACCTCTGCATACATTACGTGCAGGCATGGAAATACGCTATAACTACATACATGTATAACTAATTACTACAGTCATAGAATTTCAAACATTGACATGTACATACTATAAATATTTTGACAGAATGAAACTTTCCATGCGTTTTTTGAATACATTTATGTTGGAAGATCTCTTTATATCCAGAGGTAACTGATTCCAGAGAGTCACGCCAGAGTATTTGAAGGCATGTTTGTATGTTTCAGTATTGGGTCTTCTCCGCCATGATATCTACCCCCATGTGGTTAGTGATTATGTTTTCCACCATGAGCAGATCACATATATCGGCCACATGCTGCATCTCATCAACGATATGGATACGGTGCTGCAGAAGCTTAGCTCGGTGGGATGACTCCATGACTGTTGGCTCAGGCTGGTGAGGTAAGTAGCTGCTATGGTGAGATAGGCTGGTGAAGTTGCACTGGTGAGGCAGGCTCAGGCTGGTGAGGCTCAGCCAAGTAGCTCCTGTCGTCAGAGTAGTTCAGGCTGGTCAGGCAGGCTGGTGAGGCAGGTTGGTGAAGCAGGCCAATGAATGCAGCAATGCCCTAAACATTTCCACTTTTATACGTCTTTTGGGCGACATTCGTGTCTTTTCGTTAACCTCCGTGTCTTTTCGGTGACGTCCGTGTATTTTCGTGTCTTTTCGGTGACGTCCGTGTCTTTTCGTGTCTTTTCGTTAACCTCCGTACCTCTTCGGTGACGTCCGTGTCTCTTCGTTAACCTCCGTGTCTCTTCGGTCACCTCCGTGTCTTTTCGGTGCAGGCGCAGACGTGAAGTGCCCGGATGAAAGATCACCGAAAAAAACATCCACAGTCTACTCGCCACATACAGTCGCCCCCCTCAAGACCCTCATATACGGACGTTACCGAAAAGACACGGACGTACCGAAAAGACACGGACGTCAGCGAAATTGTGGAAAAAACCCACAGACAGGTCAGTACATGTTCTATCATGTTCACAGGTCAACGGACGTCACCGAAAAGACACGGACCTCACCGAAAAGACACGGACCTCACCGAAAAGACACGGACCTCACCGAAAAGACACGGACCTCACCGAAAAGACACGGATCTCACCGAAAAGACACGGACGTCAGCGAAATTGTGGGAAAACCCCACAGACAGGTCAGTACATGTCCTATCATGTTCCCAGGTCACGCCCCATTAACCCTGACCGGAAGTGACGTCATACCTGCGCACAACACTCCTGCGCACACAACTTTCTCGCGCATGCGCACTGACACCAATTTGGCTCGAAATCCCGGCTACATACTACTCCTAGGTTGCTCTAAATCTGAAGAATATATCATCTAT
This sequence comes from Hanleya hanleyi, assembly GCA_036873755.1. Classification (NCBI taxonomy): domain Eukaryota; kingdom Metazoa; phylum Mollusca; class Polyplacophora; order Lepidopleurida; family Hanleyidae; genus Hanleya; species Hanleya hanleyi. Next base: position 73,863 of record JAVTVY010033462.1, read on the forward strand.
ATTGTATGATCTATAACACTGGGGGCCCTCGGTGGCCGAGTGGTCTAAGGCGCTTGGCTGGTGACCGCTAACCTCACCGCTGAGCCGGCACGGGTTCGAGCCCAGCTGGTCCATGTGTGAAAGTCTGTCAGTTACTTGCCGAAGGACGGTGGTTCTCTCCGGGTACTCCGGCTTCCTCCACCAACCAAACTGACTGTCACCATATGAGTGGAACAAACTTGAGTGTGGCATTAAGCCAAATTCCCTCCTCCTCCGTCTATAATACTGATATTATGCCTGTACCTATATCCGATATACTTTATTGCCTTACGAGTGATGCCAATGCTTCAGTGGAATATAAATGTCATCAGACATTTACGTATATTTTATCAATATATTTTCAAGCTTTCGATACCCCACAGGTCGATATTCTGACTCCAGGTCTCCCATAGTCATAGAACCAATTTCTTGGATGTTCAGAATTGCAGCTACGCTTTGGAGTGAGTGGGTGAGTGAGTGAATATGATTTAACGTCGCTTTCAATACTATTTCAGTCATATCGCGACGTTTGGTTCCTATTCATTTTCACACACGGAAACCACATAGGTTGAGTCCTATTCCTTTTAACACCCGAGACTCAACGGCAGGTGTCCTGTTGTTATACGCTTTGGAATCAACATACACACACAACAAGCATATGTGGATCATCTTACTTCAATGAATGGACAATAATCACATGACGATGTGAAAAACAAACATATACCTGTACTAGTCTGGCTATGAAAACAAATCTAGTATAGCATTTGGATCTTGACTTCAACATTCAAAGTATGTACTGGCTAAAGATCATCTGACAAGGCCATCGACTATACACTGTAAAGATTTCATTGTTTGCCAAATACAATAGTTCGGATTCCCGTTGTTCTGACCTATAAAATAATGTGGCTTTCTAGTAAGGAATAAAAAAAAAACTTTTTTTCTTTTCCCAGATTCAACAAGTCAAAAATACCCGAAATGAAATTTCGTTTATCTTGTCTACGTTCTCTTGAACGACGATAAATCGCTTATATCTAACTTGAATTCGTCAAAAGTCATGAAAGGCAGTGTAGAACGATCTCCATTGGATGAATTTTCGTTATGTCAAGAAAGTTTAGTACACGGTCAGGTACGAAAGCAAATATATCAATAGCCATAGGTTAAGAAAGAAATCATTAAACAATGTACCGTGTCGGAGATGGTCAAAATGTTATGTATACACCTTTTGGACAGGACCAGGTTCAAAAACGAATTGTGTATCACTAATCTGTTATGGAACAGGCCTGCGACACCTGCTACTGTGGTCAGTATTCACAGTTGCCTACTCCACTCTCCGTGTGCGATTGTGTGAATATATGGCCAGGCACGAAATCAAATATGTCTATAGCTCTAGGATAAGAAAGCATTAACGAATACAATATTTAGCACGATGCCTTAACAATGAGTACCAGTATAACACTCGGATAATATTATACATATTTACCGCAATTGTACCTTTATCACTAAATACAAATATCTCCCATATAGCCACACATATGGGAGAAATGAAAGAGTACCACCCATGAGTTTGTTCGATAAGTCCGTCAGCATAGTTAATGAATTGGTATCCATTTATTGCTAGTAAACTCAATTGGAAAATGATTACGATTATGGAGATATGTTAGACTGGTTCACAAACATAAATGGCATTTTTTCAGTCCAATATTGATAATTTTTATATACATGTGTCTAGTCCGTCATTCAATATTCAGCCGTCGTCCATTAAAGAAATCCCGCGTCAATAATCCAAAGATCTATCCCATAGAACAGCATTTGACTAGATTAGAAAAAGAACAATCATAGTATACATAAACATAGGATAGTTTCCTACAAGAGCGAAGCAGCCGACCCCCATGGAAATAGGCTTGTTTGTTTCTATGGGTCTATCGAGTTTAAAGAAACAGTATTATTACGATAACAGTTTTCACTGGTGACGGCAAGACCTCTTGATTTTCCAAAAATATCAAATCCGTATCGCTGATCAGTATTCCTAATCCATCTGATTTTACTCGTTATCCAGGGAATGATGTATCTCAGTCACCCTTCAATTGTGACTGTTCATATGAAACTATGAGTATCTTGAAATACATGGTTCATACGGCCCCAGATCTTGTACGCTACATTTGTATTTTGCCATCAACATGCGATATTTATCGCCAAATACTTGGGATACTTTGAGTGAAGGCGCTTGGTGGTATAACCCGGTTTTAAATGTTTCTCCAATAATGTTCTTCGACGTTAATTAAATTCGTCGCATTCCACACAGGACCTAACGAATGCTACTAGACCTGGTATGTGTACGCCAGGTTCCACTGGAATTTTACTCTCCAGAAAGGGATAGTTTTAGATATCGAAATTATAATCATCTCTCTTACAAGCGTCTAGACCGTCATTCATTATTCAACCGTCGTCCATTAAGGAATATCAGCGTCCATAATCCAAATTACAACACATATAAGGGAAGTGGGAAGAGGTGCCGACATACTGACAGAATCACATGGTTTCACAGTATAGTCTTCTGGTTAACCTATTCTAAAGCACATACCAAGAATCTAACGATTCGTGATATGAGTTGTATCTCAGGTACGCTTTTATTGTACCTGTTCATGTGGCAACTTGGATGGCATGACCACACGGGCCCTAGGACCGGCATAAACGGTATTAGATTCAAATCTAGAGAGCTGTGATGGAAATGCTCTGACAAGACCTATTCCGTATTCCATGTACCAACATTAGCACCAAATTCAAAAAGACAATAATAGTATACATAAACATATGCTAGTTTCCCGCAAGAAAGAAACGGTGAACAGTTTTCAATGATGCCGACAAGACATCATGATGTTCCAAGAATATCAAATCCGTATCGCTGATCAGTATTTTTAATCCATGTGATATTCGTTGTAAAGTCATCATCTAGGGAATGATGTATCTCAGTCACGCTTTGATTGTGCCTGTTCTGGAAGGATCTGCATACGGCGTATACATATCTCGCCTAGTAACATTTGCTAGATGTGTCCTGTGTTAAATGTGAATATTTTAATCAACGTCACAAAACATTATTGAAGAAACTTGTAAATCAGGGCTATATTAATCAAGCGCCTCCACTCGAAAGTTTCTCAAATGTGGCGTTACATATCGCAAGCTGATAGCAAAATACGAAAGTAGCGTGCAAGATCTATGGCGGTAAGTTTCCTAACTTGTGTCTAATTCCGCTTAACCCGGGGCTAGAGGCCGCATGAACCTATGTATTTCAAGATCCTCATAATGTTCATATGAACAGTCACAATCAACGCGTAAATGAGATACGTCATACTCTAGATAACGACTTTACAACGTATACCATATGGATTAGGAATACTGATCAGCGATACGGATTTGATATTTTTGTAACATAATGATGTCTTCCTGACATCATTTTGAAAACTGTTGACCGCTTCTGTCTTGCAGGAAATTAGCCTAGTTCTTTGTATACTACGGTCGTGTCATCCAAGTTGCCACATGAACAGGTACAATAAAAGCGTACCTGAGACACGACACATATCACGAATCGTTAGATTCTTGGTATGTGCTTTAGAATAGGTTAACCAGAAGACTAAACTGTGAAGTCATGTGGCTCTGTCAGTATGTCGGCACCTCTTCCCACTTCACTTATATGTGTTGTAATTTTTACCTGTATATGGCGAGATTCTGTTGGTGGACGTTTCGTCCCCGAGGCCCGCCCCCTGTACAGACCTTTTGGTCTTTGATATATGTTGGCATTTGTGGGAAGTTGATGCTGGGTCGACATCGGGCCCTACAGACTAGTCTTTTGTGTTAAATGCCGTCATTTACATCTGACAGCTCACCAATCCCCAGTGTACGAGTTGTCACAGCGACACAGCTCACCAATTACCAATACACGAGTTGTCAGAGCATTTCCATCATAGCTCTTTAGATTTATATCTAATACCGCTTATGCCGGTGCTAAGGGTCGTGTGGTCATGTCATCCAAGTTGCCACATGAACAGGTACAATGAAAGCGTACAACACATATCACGAATCGTTAGCTTCTTGGTATGTGCTTTAGAATAGGTTAAGCAGAAGACTATACTGTGAAGTCATGTGGCTCTGTCAGTATGTCGGCACCTCTTCCTGCAGGTAAATCATATGATGTGGAATAGAAGGACTGGACAGCAAAATTTAAGGAAACGATGTCTTTCATTTAAAGCGACATGAATTTCAAAACTAACAGAGGTTCAGCACTGCGGGAACCCCAACCGGGTATTTCATATTGTACTTCTGAAATAATGTCATCAACCTATTAGTAATTACTATAAAGGAATATAATGTAGGTGACTCGGCATGTGTGTGTGTATAAACAATGTACACTGCATCTCATTCTTTAGGTTAGTATCACATGAGACTGAGAAGCTGTGTAACATTTGGTGCTCGAGGGATGGGGACATCCTCCCGAGGGTAGTCCATAGGTTGAATAAGCGTCGCACCATATAATCTCTCGGAATAAAGAATTGGAGGAGGGGGGGGGGGGGGGGGGGGCTTAGTTCAGGAGACATAGCATGGAGCCGAGAAGCTGTGGATTAGAACAATTTTCTAATTCCAAAACAACTTTCTTGGACAAGGACAGGAACAGAAAAGGGATGTCGCCCACAGATATCATTTAGATGCCTGTATTAAGCTTTCCACAGTTAAAGCTATGGGCTAGATAAAATCTATTCAATTTTTCAGGGAATTATTGTCCTGGAATTAAATTTTAACTTTGCTCCCAGTCGTCATCACCTTGTCTTGTGACCTGTACCTCCTACCTAGATTTGGCACTGAAATGTTCTTGATTTAATGTAAGGCCACTGTTTCATGTGTTTTATCTACATTTTCTGTTGTATGCAAATTTTACCAGGAACTTAATGTACTTTAGTTGCAAATGGCTTCAGACTATTTTAACAGTCAACTGTGAACCAATCACTGATGTGCTATCTATACAAATGAGAATATGGAATTGGTACCCAAACAGAGACAGCCACTTCACCATGTATGCATGGTCCAGATAGAAAACTTGCATATAACAGAAAATACAGATGAACACAACTATCCAGTCTCGGGCAGAGCTAAAAAACGAAAGGTGTTATAGACAGAAGCACAAGGAACAAAAATTAAAGTTGACTGACGAAGGCATTCAGAAGCTGTCTGGCGAAAAACTATCCAGTCTCGGGCAGAGCTTAAAAACAATAGGTGTCACAGACAGAAGCAATAGGAACAAGAAATTAAAGTTGATTGACGAAGGCATTCAGAAGCCGTCTGACGAAAAAGATTGAACAAAAGGGAAATTTGCATATAAGGAGATGTGCATATAATAACAAATGTAGATAAACACAAGTATCCAGTCTCGGGCAGAGCTTAAAAACAGTACAATAGGTATCTTCCCCTAGACAGGAGCCAAATAAACAGCAAATGAGAAGTGGATTGACAAAGACATTTAAAAGTTATCCAAAGGGAAAGATTGAACAAATGGGAAATTTGCATATAACGAGATTTGTCGATAAAAACCCAGTTCCCAGTCTGAAAAACAATAGGTGTCTTCCCCTAGATACGGCCAATGTCCACCACAAATTTGAAATTGATAGACAAAGACATTCAAAAGTTATCCGACGGAAACGAAAAGCGAGCGGAAGCGGAAGAAGAAAGAAGAAAATGACAAAAACATAAGGCATCCCTAGGGATGCCTAATTAATTATGTCCAGTTCGTTATCCAAGTGGTTGAGTTTCAAGAAAAGCCGGCCTTAAGATGTCTCCATTGTGTTCATTGGACGACATATAGTCGAAAATACGCTATATTTTGACAAACTTCAGTGATTGTGAGTGGCATTAAATTTCCTGAAGAGACAGATCGTTGTATATCTCTGGTTGTTAAATTTGAGTTTCAAGCCCTCAATTGGTATAGTCGACGCTATACGTGACTGTCGTTGTATATCTATCGTGAATACACTCGTGAATCAAAGCACTATTAAACTTTCTCCAACAGTGGCTGCGATGTCTCCGTAGGTGGGGTTTAAATAGCTAGATAATATTAGATGTATTTGAATGGTGGTTTGTTTTATTGCCGAACCCTTCAGCATTAGCATTTAACCCTATCTGGCCTTAGCTTTATCGGACCTGAAGCTGAAGGTTGAAACTTATCACAACATACCCTAGGGTCAAGCTCTACCGGAAAATGTAAAAAATAATCCAAGATAGCCGCTTTGATGTCACGGAGTGTCAGCTTTCAATTTGTTATCGTTCCGGAGATAGCGCAGAAAGTTTGGTAGGGGGAGGGCATTATGGCCCCCAGGCCTGGTTGTGTTAAACCCTACGGAAACACTGACCCAAGTTCTAGCATCCAGAATAGTTTCCGCCTTTGGATTTTTCTGAACTTGGAACTCCTGAGGGGGAATCATTGATAGATGCGTAGACGATGTCTATGGTCTGAATACTAAAGTTGTCTCAGCCATGGTCGGGTCCAGAAAAATGCGAACCTATCAGCAATTGCTTTTCCCTAACGGATTTCCCTCGCATGGAATGCTTGGCGGTATTGCCATCATACTGTTGACCACACTTCTTACAGGAAACTAAATAAATACAGTTTGCAGTAGAACAACTAAGGTCAACATAATAATTTAGAGAATATGAATTACCAGTTAACTACGAACTAAATGAAGCTGAAATATTAAAGAGTGGACACGTGAGACACCCACTTATATTAAAATTATCACATGGAGAATTCAGTGCTAAACAGTCATCAAGCGCAATATTATGAGGTTTGATGTCATGACCTTGCTTTGTTGTCAAAATATATCTGTCATTTGGATTGAAAAAGTACTTGGTGCATTTCGATTTATTAGAGACTCGGCTGAGGAACCTGCATTAAGCTTCATGCCATTTAGTTATATTCACAGTGAAGTCAAAATGTGCAGGGGCCCGGCCTCCATATTTACAACTTGCCCTCCAGCAGAATCCATGCGTTTAGAATACGAGCGTCTATTCCCTCATTCAATATTCAGCTGTTCAAAATGAATTTCTGCGTCCATAATCCAAAAACCTATTCCAAATAACAACATTAGCACCAAATTTAAAACAACAATCATAGTATACATATATAGCAATCATATATATAACAAATATATATCGTTCTGATTGTTCAACATATGATTTGACATACGTCAAACTTCGTCCTGCTTCCTGCGACTGCTGAACAAACGCATCAACGGCGTATTTTATTTCAGCATTAACTATTGTGTCGATATCGCTTGTACTGCGTCCGTCTGTTATAAGATTTATACATATTACTCACGCTGTGATACTGAGAACCAGTAAATGATGTTCTTCTGCCAAAAAAGACAAGATTGGGGTGTGGGCGGGGGGGCAATATTAGTAGTATTTCAATCTATACAACAATGCCAGCAATTCATTGAATTGTCACATAGTGTTATTCATTCGTCCATCAGCTACGCTGATGAATGATCGTGGTTTATTGGCCGGGGACTATGTTTCTTGCTTCTTTGTGTCCGTGGATGTCCGTGTACGTCCGTGGATGTCTGTTTGAATTTTCCGCAAGCGATAACTTACAAATGGTTTGTTGGATTCTTCCGAAATTCGGCATACACATTCCTTGCGACAAGACGCCAGCGGGCATTAAATTTCAGCAGCATCGGCCTGAAGGTGGCGCCACTGGGTCAAAATGGGTCTTGCTTCTTTTTGTCCGTGGATGTCCGTGTATGTCCGTGTACGTCCGTGGATGTTTGTTTGAATTTTCCGCAAGCGATAACTTCCAAACGCTTTGTTGGATTCTTCCGAAATTCGGCATACACATTCCTTGCGACAAGACGCCAGTTGATATTGCATCTCAGCAACATCTGCCCGAAGGTGTCGCGACTGGGTCTCGCTTCTTCATGTCTGTTCCTGTCCGTGGATGTCGGTTCAAATTCTTTGCAAGCGATAACTCTCAAACACTTTGTAGGATTCCTCCGAGATTTGTCATAGGCATTCCTTGTGACAAGACAGTTTCATTTGCGTTTCAGCAACCTACAAATTTAGTTTCCGGGCAATAACTTGAGAACTTCCCAAATTTGGTATGCATATACATGTACCTTGCTATGAGATGTTGCTTCGGATTGCGTTACACCCACTTCTGCGGGTAGTCTGAAAATCCGAAATTTGTTTCCGGGCAATAACTTGAGAAACGCTCATCAGATTCTTCTCAAATTTTGTATGTATGATATGAACTGTCGCTTGGAATTCAGTTTCGCCCACTTTCGCGTACAGGAGGTGCCACCTTTGAGTTTCTCCCACTTTCGCGTACAGATGGTGCCACTTAGTGGCAAATTCTAAATTTGGTTTCTGGGCAATAACTTGAGAACCACTCATCGGATTCTTCCCAAATTTGGTATGCGTATACCTTGCCATGTGATGTAGCTTGGAATTGCGTTTTACCCACTTCTGCTCACAGGTGACGCAACCTGGTGGCAAAATCCGAAATTCGTTTCCGGACAATAACTTGATAACTGCTCCTCGAATCCTTCTCAAAATTGAACTGCACGTACCATGCCAGGGGATGTTGCTTGGTATTGCGTTTTTCTCACTTGTACTTACAGCTGGCACCACCTGGTGCCAAAGTCTAAATTTCGTTTCCGGGCAACAGATTGAGAACGCCTTCAGATTCTTGTCAAATTTGGTGTGCATATAATATGCCATGAGATGTCGCTTAGGGTTGCATCTCGCCCACTTTCGTAATTTGGTGATTATGTTTACAGGGTTAACATGTAAGTAAGCGGGCATAGGAAGATCATCTGACCTGGGAGGGGGGGGACGGAATGTCCACAAATATCATAATAATAATAATACGCGCCAAACCCCCTGAAAAAAAGTGAATTTTAGAGTCCCTTTGCCGTGATCTTTCAGATACTCATTAGACCACTTTTATATATCAAAAAGAGACATTCCTTGACAGATAAATTATCGATGAATAAATATTGTAGCTGGAGTTTGAAATAGTGATGTACCCGGTACTAATAGTATTTACAAAATTTCCGTGCTTCACTGCGTGGAAACTATATTACAGCAGCAGTCAACGTTCAGTCAGCCGTTCAGTCGATCTCAAAACCTGGCATCAGATCACAATTAATCACTTCCGGGTCAGTGTCCACGATCTACTTTGTGTAGAAATTTGAGAGCAGATCTTTGTGGATTTTATTAGGTGGGATTATTCAGCATTTCTGATAAATTTGATATTTCAAATTGCAGATGAGGCTTCAAACTGTACTTCCTGGTGTTGATTTGGCAACATTGGGGCAAAGCCTGGCGGAAGGACACATGAAGAGTGGAGATGAAAAGGCTCTCTGTTTACAAGTTGAATGACATTCGGTAACACCACTCAGCTGCAAATGGCGGCAAGTTGAAATTTCCATGGTCAACATCTGTCAAGACTTCCAATGGTAATGTCCCACAAGGTAAATATTGACATGCCAGGTGGATTTATGCATTGTGAATTTTCTGGATTTTTGCCGATTTTTAACGCTAATACATAACAAGTAACGGAATTAATAGTAGACTGATGCCACCTGGGGAGGCAGAACGACGCTTCCGCTCCCTATGCCTATGCAGTAGAAGTTGCCTCCCTCATGTATATCCTCTGGGACCAACAGTGCTCTCAAAACTATCGCTGCCATTTCGGCGGGGGACCTAGCATCCTCTGGCTGCTTGTTACGATACAATAGTGCATTGTTTCCCAGAGTAACACCAGCTCACAGTACTTTAACAACAAGCGGGTGGTTGGGTGGGTTCAGGTTCCTGTTGCTTCAATGCATTTTGCTGAGAAGCAACAGGAACTTGATAATGTGATGTCTAGCCCTGTAATTTCACTTGTCTTTATTGCACCATGTAAGCGTCCTGTCTGTGTCTTGTGCTCTGTCCTCAGTGTTTTATAGCGTGGATGGAGGGTGTCTGGTTCCATGCTGCTTCAAAGATTTCTTCTTTGAAGTAGCAGGAACACAACTGGGCTGGGTGATGCTTAGCTGGTTCGTCGTGATATAGCTGAAATATTGTTGAAAGCGACGTTAAATTCTATTCAATCACACACCTTAACAACAATGTGTCAAATATTCTTTCGTTCCATCTCAAAATTGTTATCACCCATAACGGTATGTGAGCTTCATTAATCGACACCAATATATCTGTGCCAAATATGTGGGGTATTCTTCAGAATTTTGCTAGTTTTAACAATTTCTGCAATTTTGGTACAATGGGAGTTTCAGAAGTAATTTCAGCGGTTTTGTCCTCTGGCTCGTCCATTTTATGGCCAGATAAGCTTTTTCGTGATATCATAAGGTATGGTTTGATGTACAATGGTCCCATTTTATATGATGTATGAATTTCTCAAAATAAAAAGAGATCTTATGTTTTGTTTAATTGAAAACAAAAATAGAAAAAAATGCGATGGTCACATTTCGGACATTAATATGACGTGAACCAGAACAACATATAGAAAACTATTAATATGACAGGAACCAGAACAACATATAGACAACTATTAATATTACAGGAGCCAGAACAACATATAGAAAACTATTAATATCACAGGAACCAGAACAACATATAGAAAACTATTAATATCAAAGAAACCAGAACAACGTATGGAAAACTATTAATATCACAGGAACCAGAACAACATATAGAAAACTATTAATATCACAGGAGCCAGAACAACATATAGAAAACTACTAATATCACAGGAACAAAAACAACATAGCGAAAACTACTGATATCACAGGAACCAGAACAACATATGGAAAACTATTAATATCACAGGAACCAGAACAACATGTAGAAAACTATTAATATCACAGGAACCAGAACAACATATAGAAAAGTATTAATATGAAAGGAACCAGAACAACATATAGAAAACTATTAATATCACAGGAACCAGAACAAAATATAGAAAATTATTAATATCACAGGAGCCAGAACAACATATAGAAAACTATTAATATCACAGGAGCCAGAACAACATATAGTAAACTACTAATATCACAGGAACCAGAACAACATATAGAAAACTATTAATATCGCAGGAGCCAGAACAACATATAGAAAACTACTAATATCACAGGAACCAGAACAATATATAGAAAACTATTAATATCACAGGAGCCAGAACAACATATAGAAAACTATTAAAATTATAGGAATCAGAACAACATATAGAAAACTATTAATATCACAGGAGCCAGAACAACATATAGAAAACTACTAATATCACAGGAACCAGAACAACATATAGAAAACTATTAATATCACAGGAACCAGAACAACATATAAAAAACTATTAATATCACAGGAACCAGAACAACAGATAGAAAACTATTAATATCACAGGAACCAGAACAACATATAGAAAGCTATTCATATGACAGGAACCAAAACAACATATAGAAAACTATTAATATCACAGGAACCAGAACAACATATAGAAAACTATTAATATCACAGGAACCAGAACAACACATAGAAAACTATTAATATCACAGGAATAAGAACAACATATAGAAAACTATTAATATCACAGGAACCAGAACAACACATAGAAAACTATTAATATCACAGGAACCAGATCAACATATGGGAAACTATTAATATCACAGAAACCAGAAGAACATATAGAAAACTATTAATATGACAGGAACCAGAACAACATATGGAAAACTATTAATATGACAGAAACCAGAACAACATATACAAAAACTATTAATATCACAGGAACCAGAACAAAATATAGAAAACTATTAATATCACAGGAACCATTTCTGCGGGGGACCTAGCATCCTCTGGCTGCTTGTGACGATACAATAGTGCATTGTTTCCCAGAGTAACACCAGCTCACAGTACTTTAACAACAAGCGGGTGGTTGGGTGGCTTCAGGTTCCTGTTGCTTCAATGCATTTTGCTGAGAAGCAACAGGAACTTGATAATGTGGTGTCTAGCCCTGTAATTTCACTTGTCTTTATTGCACCATGTAAGCGTCCTGTCTGTGTCTTGGGCGCTGTCCTCAGTGTTTTATAGGGTGGATGGAGGGTGTCTGGTTCCATGCTGCTTCAAAGATTTCTTCTTTGAAGTAGCAGGGACACGACTGGGCTGGGTGATGCTTAGCTGGTTCGTCGTGATATGGCTGAAATATTGTTGAAAGCGACGTTAAATTCTATTCAATCACATACCTTAACAACAATGTGTCAAATATTCTTTCGTTCCATCTCAAAATTGTTATCACCCATAACGGTATGTGAGCTTCATTAATCGACACCAATATATCTGAAAACTGGAACCAGGAATATATAGAAAACTATTAATATCACAGGAGGTATTATTAAATATTATAGGAATCTATAGAAAACTATTAATATCACAGGAATATAGAAAACTACTATATATCACAGGAACCAGAACAACATATAGAAAACTATTAATATCACAGGACCAAACAACATATAAAAAACTATTAATATCACAGGAACCAGAACAACAGATAGAAAACTATTAATATCACAGGAACCAGAACAACATATAGAAAGCTATTCATATGACAGGAACCAAAAAACATATAGAAAACTATTAATATCACAGGAAACAGAACAACATATAGAAAACTATTAATATCACAGGAACCAGAACAACATATTGAAAACTATTAATATCACAGGAATAAGAACAACATATAGAAAACTATTAATATCACAGGAACCAGAACAACACATAGAAAACTATTAATATCACAGGAACCAGATCAACATATGGGAAACTATTAATATCACAGAAACCAGAAGAACATATAGAAAACTATTAATATGACAGGAACCAGAACAACATATGGAAAACTATTAATATGACAGAAACCAGAACAACATATACAAAAACTATTAATATCACAGGAACAAGAACAAAATATAGAAAACTATTAATATCACAGGAACCATTTCTGCGGGGGACCTAGCATCCTCTGGCTGCTTGTGACGATACAATAGTGCATTGTTTCCCAGAGTAACACCAGCTCACAGTACTTTAACAACAAGCGGGTGGTTGGGTGGCTTCAGGTTCCTGTTGCTTCAATGCATTTTGCTGAGAAGCAACAGGAACTTGATAATGTGGTGTCTAGCCCTGTAATTTCACTTGTCTTTATTGCACCATGTAAGCGTCCTGTCTGTGTCTTGGGCGCTGTCCTCAGTGTTTTATAGGGTGGATGGAGGGTGTCTGGTTCCATGCTGCTTCAAAGATTTCTTCTTTGAAGTAGCAGGGACACGACTGGGCTGGGTGATGCTTAGCTGGTTCGTCGTGATATGGCTGAAATATTGTTGAAAGCGACGTTAAATTCTATTCAATCACATACCTTAACAACAATGTGTCAAATATTCTTTCGTTCCATCTCAAAATTGTTATCACCCATAACGGTATGTGAGCTTCATTAATCGACACCAATATATCTGTGCCAAATATGTGGGGTATTCTTCAGAATTTTGCTAGTTTTGACAATTTCTAGAATTTTGGTACAATGGGAGTTTCAGAAGTAATTTCAGCGGTTTTGTCCTCTGGCTCATTCATTTTATGGCCAGATAAGCTTTTTCGTGATATCATAAGGTATGGTTTGATGTACAATGGTCCCATTTTATATGATGTATGAATTTCTCAAAATAAAAAGAGATCTTATGTTTTGTTTAATTGAAAACAAAAATAGAAAAAAATGCGATGGTCACATTTCGGACATTAATATGACGTGAACCAGAACAACATATAGAAAACTATTAATATGACAGGAACCAGAATAACATATAGAAAACTATTAATATCACAGGAACCAGAACAACATATAGACAACTATTAATATTACAGGAGCCAGAACAACATATATAAAACTATTAATATCACAGGAACCAGAGCAACATATAGAAAACTATTAATATCACAGGAACCAGAACAACATATGGAAAACTATTAATATCACAGGAACCAGAACAACATATAGAAAACTATTAATATCACAGGAGCAAGAACAACATATAGAAAACTACTAATATCACAGGACCAAAAACATAGAGAAAACTATTGATATCACAGGAACCAGAACAACATATGGAAAACTATTAATATCACAGGAACCAGAACAACATGTACAAAACTATTAATATCACAGGAACCAGAACAACATATAGAAAATTATTAATATGACAGGAACCAGAACAACATATAGAAAACTCTTAATATCACAGGAACCAGAACAAAATATAGAAAATTATTAATATCACAGGAGCCAGAACAACATATAGTAAACTATTAAAATTATAGGAATCAGAACAACATATAGAAAACTATTAATATCACAGGAGCCAGAACAACATATAGAAAACTACTAATATCACAGGAACCAGAACAACATATAGAAAACTATTAATATCACAGGAACCAGAACAACATATAAAAAACTATTAATATCACAGGAATAAGAACAACATATAGAAAACTATTCATATGACAGGAACCAAAACAACATATAGAAAACTATTAATATCACAGGAACCAGAACAACATATAGAAAAGTATTAATATCACAGGAACCAGAACAACATATAGAAAACTATTAATATCACAGGAACCAGAACAACATATAGAAAACTATTAATATCACAGGAACCAGAACAACATATAGAAAACTATTAATATCACAGGAACCAGAACAACATATAGAAAACTATTAATATCACAGGAATAAGAACAACATATAGAAAACTATTAATATCACAGGAACCAGAACAACACATAGAAAACTATTAATATCACAGGAACCAGAACAACATATGGGAAACTATTAATATCACAGAAACCAGAAGAACCTATAGAAAACTACTAATATCACAGGAACCAGAACAACATATAGAAAACTATTAATATGACAGAAACCAGAACAACATATACAAAAACTATTAATATCACAGGAACCAGAACAAAATATAGAAAACTATTAATATCACAGGAACCAGAACAACATATAGAAAACTATTAATATCACAAGAACCAGAACAACATATAGAAAACTATTAATATCACAGGAACCAGAACAACATAGAGAAAACTATTCATATCAAAGGAACCAAAACAACATATAGAAAACTATTAATATCACAGGAACCAGAACAACATATAGAAAACTATTAATATCACATGAACCAGAACAACATATAGAAAACTATTAATATCACAGGAACCAGAACAACATATAGAAAACTATTAATATAACAGGAACCAGAACAACATATAGAAAACTATTAATATAACAGGAACCAGAACAACATATAGAAAACTATTAATATCACAGGAACCAGAACAACATATAGAAAAATATTAATATCACAGGAACCTGAACAACATATAGAAAACTATTAATATCACAGGAACCAGAACAACATAGAGAAAACTATTAATATCACAGGAACCAGAACAACATATAGAAAACTATTAATATCACAGGAGCCAGAACAACATATAGAAAACTATTTTTTTTTCTTTTTTCTTTTGAATAAAACTTTATTATCATTCTGGTATTGTTTAATACATGTGATCCTTTTGATCAGTTAACTAATTCACTTAATAATTCATCTTTCATTGCAACTTCATGAGCTCAAATACATAGTTTCCTTATTCTTGCCTCATTTTCAAATAATATAATAATATTGACTATTTTTGTGTTGTATTTGAATTTACTGATACACATTTTTGCTACTAAAATTATATGGTTAACATAAATGCGGTTGACTACTGAGATACTTAGATCTGTATAACCAAACAGTGCATCTCTTCTAGATAATATTACTCTCTTTTGTACCTGCACGCTTATAATCTTATTTATGTATTGCCATAATGCTGAAACCTTATTACATTAAAAAAAAAGTGTTCCGTATAGTCAATTACATTACAGTATTTACATTTACTAGTGTCCGACACCCCAATCTTCTGTAGCAGAATATTGGTGGGGTAAATGTTATGCAAGATTTTCCAGTGGAGAACCTTTAGTTTTGTTTCCTTGCAACAGAAAGAAGCCATGTTACAGAAAGTTTTATCAAGATCAATTGCAAATTTCCGTAACCAAAATTGTTTACAACAAGGTTGTTTGTTTCTGTTATTATCCGTGATCATGTCTCTAAATCCCTTGCATTTCATACCACTCACCTCTATTCCCCTAAATAAAATTGTGTTTTTGTCGGTTACCATCTGGTCACACTTTATAAGCCATGACTTAGGAATGGATTTACTAATGATAATATATTCCATCAGTCTTTGTGGTGATCTACCAATTCTTTCACAAATCTCATCATATGATAACATGCGACTGTTTGTAACTATATCTTTGACTCTAATTATTCCACATGTGATCCATTTCTCAAAATATAATGGTTTTCCACTACATAATAAATGACTATTATTCCATAGTACCTGATTGCAATTTTCATCATCTTTCCCGTGTTGAAACTATTAATATTATAGGAATCAGAACAACATATAGAAAACTATTAATATCACAGGAACCAGAACAACATATAGAAAAATATTAATATCACAGGAACCAGAACAACATATAGAAAACTATTAATATCACAGGAACCAGAACAACATATAGAAAACAATTAATATCACAGGAACCAGAACAACATATAGAAAAATATTAATATAACAGGAACCAGAACAACATATAGAAAACTATTAATATCACAGGAACCAGAACAACATAGAGAAAACTATTAATATACCAGGAACCAGAACAACATATAGAAAACTAATAATTTCACAGGAACCATAACAACATATAGAAAACTGACTGAGTGAGTGTGTGACTGAGTGAGTGAGTGAGCAGTAGGGTATAACGTCCTTTTCAACATTGTTTCAGTCATATCACAACGGTGCCTACATATGCCAGAACACGAGAGTGCTCACAGTTCTTATTACCCTAAACACTGATCAGCCCAGCCAGTACAGCACCCGGTCACCCATCCAAGTATTATTGACCGAGCTTAACGTTGCTTAACTTCGGTGATCTGACGAGAGCCGGTGTGCCCAACGCTATAATCCGTAACTGAGCACCGCTGATTTCTTTATATTAGGAAATAACCAGATAAATTTCCAGCCCCCACGATCAATACTTTCCCTGACATAAATGGTTTAACTTAAAACCCTGGAGAAATCATCCAACAGAATCAGATTAGGGCGTATTAACTGATAGTGATGACTCCTGCAGTGCTGGTGTGTCACAAGTGTCAATTATCAGCTAATAGATTGTCTCCACTGAAGCAGGCAAAAATGTTGCCACTAATAATAAGATTTTGAAGGCTACAATTGCTCCTAAGCAAAAATGTATTCACAAAACTAGTCTTATCTTCGGAAAGAATTACGGAGCCGTAAAAGTGACATGCAAAACAAATTTATCTCGTGCCCCGATTTATTATCCCGGGATCCCGGAATAATTATCTCGTGCCCCGCCTTATTATCTCGGGATCCCGAGATAATTATCTCGTGCCCCGACTTATTATCTCGGGATCCCGAGATAATTCTCTCGGGCCCTGACTTACATGTATTATCTCGGGATGCCGAGATAAATATCTCGTGCCACGACTTATTATCTCGGGATCCTGAGATAATTATCTGATCTCGAGATAATAAGTCGGGGCACGAGATAATATCACGGGATCTCGAGATAATATGTCGGGGCACGAGATTTTTTTTTTGCATGTCACTTTTACGGCTCCGTAAAGAATCGATATATCACTGAAGATATGAAGAATAGAAAAAAAATCGTCAAGTTTGACCCCCAGGTAGGCTACAGCTGAATATCGATCGGTAACAGTGAACAGTGAACTGGCCAATCAAGCCGTATATGTGAAATATGTAAAAACAATATTTAAGGCGAGTATAATTTTGTGACAATCTGTCCGGGTATCAACAACAGAGAAAGTATCTGATCAAGCCAATTCAAGTGCTCATATTCAAGTGGTATACATATACCTCAAATTGAGCTGCGCAATGATACAAACAATAAAACTATTTGTAACTCAGGATTATTTGTTGTCAATGTTCATCAGAAACGTGTGATTGTAAGTTCTTTCATTGACAATGCTATTACCATGTCTACTATTGTATTTATTGCACCTGTCCGACCAACAGCTGATAGACTAGAATGTGGCCACGTCAGCAGCACATTATTCTGAGAGGAATAAAGGTTGATTCAAACTCGGCCTTGACGACAAGCTCGTTGTCTGGAATGTATCGATCTGTATGACAAAATTAGACGATTTATTAATTAGTTAATTTCCCCAGTAGCTATTACTTTTCTGTACGGTATGAGACAAATTATGCTATACGTGTAGTATACTCGTGATACTTATTATTAATTATATCCACAGAGAAGTGACAAATTCCACAGGTTTACGGGAACGTCATCAGACCCCCAATAATGAAGCCATTGTGATCTGAACCATGCCAAGCTGGATCGCCTTGCAAAAGCCGCTATTATTTATTTCGACTACCGATACTTAATTACAGTTTACGTCCTGACTTATTCCTCGGAGTTTGTAGTCATGCGCAATCGAGTCAATTTCCAAATGCTATTAGGGATATCTGGTCGAATAATGCACGAAAACGTTCTCTGTCAAATGTAAGTTAGTTCGCTTCTGGAACCCTCATCCACTGCAGGCTCATCACTAAAGGTTGTCTGACATACATGTAGTATATTCGGCAACGAGAGTGATCCGGTCACCTTGGTCATGTTATATTGCCAAAACGACTCCATATTTTGTGCTGACTTCAATAATTAACAAGAAATCTTGAGTTGTATGTGTTAGAGTGAGTTACTGGTGGTCGGTGACCGTGAACATTGACCTTTCGACCTCAAACTGGGTACCCGACACATCGCTTCACACTAATGCAAACACCCACAAAAATGTAATTTCGAGTGGTTTTCTATTTTTTGCAAGCCCGCACCTTTGACCTTTCGATCTCAGTAGGTTTCGTGAGGTATAGCGTGAGGTGTTCATCACAGTCTAAATCCTTGCACTAGAGTATGCAATGTTCTCAATAATGCGATATCTGGGGGTGACACATTCATATTGACCTTTGACCTATTTGACCTTTGATAATTTCAGTCCTGGCATATCGTCTCTCAATGATGTATCCACTCAAACAAGAAATGAATTTCAATGCTTTCCTGATGCTTTCGACCTTTGACCTGTCGACCTCAATTTTGGTACACGACCTCATATTTATCCTGGTCAAATTTGAGAGAAATCGGTCAATTTGTTGAAAAATTAGGGAACAAAATAGGAAAAGGAGAGGGGGAAGAGAATGTGCATTTAACAGTTCGCCAGCTATAGCTGACCTAGTACAAAACGTTCAGAAATCACCCAGCTTGTGAATATACTCGTCAAAACGTTCAGAAATCACCCAGCTTGTGAATATACTCGTCAAAACGTTCAGAAATCACCCAGCTTGTGAATATACTCGTCAAAACGTTTTTCTCCGTCGATAATCGAGAGACCATTGTCGTACATGTTTAACACTTCACCAAACTACGATTAGGCATAAACAGGAGATGTGATATTTTACATACGAAGAACTTTCTTTATATCAAAACCCTGCGAAATTATATTCTTCGTGTATCAGCCTCAAAGATATTGCTTTTGCGCCATTTGCATATAATTGAATATATGATTGATTAAAATGTGCCCCGGCCTATTTCTGTATTTTTATTGTGCATTTACATGGAGGATTTTCGCTTGAAACAATAATATTACACCATCTTTGAATTTTTCAAATAATTTATCAAACTTTCTAATATAGTGTGCTTAAGCATAATTCTGGTTTGCGGTGCCATATTTTTCTTATAATAGAAACTTCTCCTGATGAATGCCACAAAAATACCAACATAGTTTAGGAACCATATTTGGATCAATTAGCAATCCATTTATTAAGCGAGCATCCTCGCGAGCCAGTGTATCAATCGATAGGTTGCGATCGATACACTGGCTTGGTTAGTTACCGATAGCATTTCTGGATATAAATAGGTCGAGGGTTTTCCCCTAAACCGAACCAATCAATAAGCGCGCTGAAGCATCTCATCAGACCAATCCGCAGCGAGGTTCGAGTTTTGACCGGTTTGAATTTCATCGCCGGCCAGATTACCTTTGAAATCGACATCGGGTGGCAAATCGAACACCGCAGGCTTCAGATACCGACGCGCTAATTCAAAACAACCGCTGGGGATGAAATTTATGACATTGTGTAATAGATGCAACGACATGAGAACTCATCCGAATCACCAAAAAGGTCCAGGTAAACCCTCTGCGAAGATTTAGGGATTACCTGGACTTGTGCAGATGCGTGAGGGAGGGAGGTCCGGACTTCATAACTCGCAGAATTCCCAAAAAGAAGGTTTAGGAACAGATTTGATAGTGTTCCTAATGCTATACATTAGAAATATTATAAGTTTTAATGAGATCAGATTTATAGCCCTCGAAATATTGTGGCATAAAACTTAGCTCAATGGCACTACTAAGTATTCACCAGTGATAATCGGCATTTTACTCAGAAAAGGCTAAAAGTCAACTGTGCATTTCAATATTAGGCAAACACCTTTTTTTTTTAATTTGAGAATTCATCACCAACTGATGAATTTGGGGTGAAGACACATGTTTGTATAGCCTGGTCCAAATAGCTTTTAAGATAAAAAGTAACTAATCCACCAATTCCGCCTATCGGGCAATGTTCGTTCCGATAAACATGGTGAGTGTGAGTGAGTGAATAGAATGTATAACATCGTTTTTCGGTCGGACGCTCCTAACCCAAACGCTATGCTTTAATCCAGACAGCCAGGGTGGCATATCATCCTGAACCGTCCTTAACTTGTCGTTGTCCTTCGATTTGGCTTAGCTTGTCGTTGTCCTTCAATGTTGGAGTATCCTTATCCATATGTTCCAAATTATCATATATTACTATGCGATCAAATGTGACGGTTTTAGTTAAAAACAACAAAGTTGAGGTATTAATATAGCCTCAGGCCTATGCTCAACTGCGTTCAGTTTGTTAATTTGAGACGGGGGAGAGGCGGGGTTAACGGATTTTCCGTATTATCTTTATATTTAGGACATGGGCTATAATATTGTTACCACCAATGAATCACTTGAACTGACAAATATATTCTCTTCTCTGCCTTTAACAATAATGATGAGTGACGGCAGTACATTTTCGTAATACAACAAATAGGGTGGTTTAACCATATATATATATGGACCGACTGATCAACATTCTATGAAAAGTATTCATGGTGTGCATATGAACAGTCACAGCGTGAATAGGAAACATTATACGTGTACTCTGGAAAAGAACAGGGAAATTAATATGGAATAAAAAATATTGGTCAGTGATGGATTTGACAGTAAAAACATCACCTAAAACTGTTGATCGTTTCTCACGTGAAAGGAAGTAGCCTGGGTTTATATTGTGTCGTTTCATTTTATGCCTATTGTATTGTCTTAAGCATCACGAACGCGTAAGTTCTTCATGGACGACGGCGTCGTACTAAATGTCGGATGAGGCCGTTGTTTCATTCTTTTCATGCACGGTCATTAGGTTCGCATCAAAGTACATGTATCTATGTTTTTTTCAGTATTATCTATATTACAAGCGAGTCATGTTTTGTTTTTAATTTTGCTTCTAGCTATAGTCAGCAAGTCCTACATTCTGAATAGAATACATGTACATATATTTACACCCGTTAAATTCAATTTATCTTCAATGAAACAATCAATGTCAGTTAATTTGATTAGTGAGTCAATTGAATTGTGAACCTTTTGGAAAACAAATCCCGTGGTTACGGTAAAGCTGGAATTTTGACTGATTCCCTTCATCAACTTTGCCATTATCTTTCATTACAACTAATATGTCATTATCATGTTGTAAACATCCAGCGCATGTTTAATAAGTTCCATACAGTTCAGAGGATGCACTACCGGTATTGTTTTTGGTCTCAGTTTCGGTAAGAATGTCAAGTTTCATGCGAGGCGGATACCACAGTCTTCATTAAATTTAGAAAATCCAGGTAATCAAACAGTTAATGCTAATGGAATCTTGGAATGCTAATATTAAATTCCTGACGAGCGATATATGGAATAATTAAGATAATTAATATTCTTAATTAATAAATTACTCAATTACATTTTGAGGTATATATACGGCTATACGGTCGTCATTTGAAAATTCTGCATTTCTTGCATGATTGCTGCAAGGTGCATGATCATTTGAGAGTGGAAGGAGGGCTGATAGACTGTAACGATTCAGTACTGACGACTATCAGAAACAGCGCAGCAATGCAGACGTCAGGTAATAGAATCAACTAATATTGTATAGCTGGAGTGCTCAGTTCTGTTCAATTTGAACAAGTAAAATGCTATTTTACGCAAGGTTCTGTAAGAATGAAAATACTTTCTGTATAATTTTTGCACAGTATTACAAGCGATTCTTACTTCACGATCCATTCAAATCTTCCCTGTTATCAAAACAACAGAACATTAAACTCGCAAAATATATTGTGGCGGATATTTGTATTAATGTGAAATTTAATACAAAATGCTGAAATACTTTGACAGAATATGTCCAAAATGTGACGAAGGTGTTCAATTGACATGCCCGGTACACTGTGTATATATATATATTGGCTGTTTCATTGGGCAGTGGCCGAACTACAGGTATTCTGGCTGTGCGACGATAATAATTCCACCACGGTGAGAATATTTATACCATGGGGAAATTTTTTGCAGAGCGATACAAATGATTTCCAATAATTTCGGTGTTTACACAATAATTATGGCGGATTGTCTGAGGTTTTCCTCCAAGTGTTTCGTGTTTTCAAGAGAGTTCTCACCTATTCATTCGGTTTAAACATTCGGAATAATCAATTAATCGCTTCACAATTCAGTACTCTAGAACGTGAACTATGGGATTTTTAGAAATGTAATAAAATGTAATATAAGTATTGTGCTGATCAGACCCGAAATCAGTGTGGGAAGCGGCCCGTAAAATACTAAACGCAGGTGCTGAAAATCTTTTAACCGTTTCAGATACAGTAACTAAGATGGCAGGAAGATCGAGTCTGGCGTCTCTATCGAGCGAGGAATTGTTTGATATTGCATTACGGGATATTGTCAAAGAGAACGCGAAGACAACAGGTAAGACCAACTCTGCCACTCAACTCCGCCATCAGTATATTCTCAGGTGTTTTTGGTTCATATTTTGACGGTCTACACAGGGACACTTTAGTTTTAGTTTTTGTTTTTCTGAGGAGTTGTTTTCAATATTTATTAGAGTAAAATGTTTCGTTTTGAACGCCAATCGCTCTACACTTTATCAGAGAGCTGAATATGCAGTAGGAGAAGTGTATATTGAACATGTATCGCGAGATACCATACTCTATAATGTTAACGTCCAAACTAATAATTCTTAGTTATCCATAATTTGTGATTGCGGCAAATTAACAAAATTATGAAAAATGTAAATTTTAAACGACGTCCTTATTCAAGGGATATACTAATTATATGATTGAAAAAAAATCGAAGTATCAATTACAACAATTATGGTAAGTTGCTGCAAGACTTGTTTATGCACTCTATGAATGTATGGAAAATATTGAATGAAAACATCTTCAAATAGTTGTATTGCTCTCTTTACTACCGAGTTTTACTTGATATTGTTCCCTCTGTTCAAAAAGTTTCTTCATAGGTGGCCCTCCGCAGTTTCGTAGTAATGGCCCCTCTCTAATTTCATAATACGATAGACTGCCCATGTTCTGCTACATCATAATTCTTCTTGTCTTCTTAATAGCTTATATCTATAATGCCATCCTATTCAGCATTATCAACGCTGCAAACGAGTACGTACAAATCGAGTGCTGGCTTCGTCTACACGCTGATCGGGATCATGGAGTAAAGTTTGTCCTGCCTCAGTTATGCCCCTTGGGTGTGCCTAAAAATCGGGACTCATTTACGGGAAGAAAATCTGACAAAAAACGGTTAGGTTAACACCCCCTTTTTTTGCCTTTTTAAGTTGAGACCGGAGCAGGGAACGTGAGTAAGAAGTTTAATTGAAATCGCTCTTACAGATTTTTCTGGAAATTGAGCCGAATTTGACCATTTTTCGACATTTTTAAGGGGTTTTCTAGGAAAAATGAAGCAAGCATGGAGGAGAATGTTCGAGTTAAATTTTTCTATAACATAGCAGTGTTATATCTTAAAATAATAGTTTCATCATGCTCTTTCAGAAAATATATACATATAAGTGATTTGGGTTGAAGGTTTTGCGACAACCGGTGGCCGAAAAACGGAGCCATAGTCTATTCTATGCCGAATAAAAGAATCTCCGGAGTGCACCCTTAAGGCATAATAGTGGAGTCTATGCATTATCTTAATGTAGACTCCGTTACGGAGCGGAGATGTATCATTACGCCAGATTGTTTAATTTTGACTGCCTAGTTATACCTGAAGCGCTATTTTCGGAAGCAGGTGGAAAGAAGACCAGGAGTTCGATTAAAATAACCCACAGTGTGTCCATTAGTATACAATTGAGGTTACTGCATACTGTATTCCATACAGGAGTTATCTCCCCCTGGACTGAGATTTCGGTGGATATTATAGCAGAACGAGGTCCTATCAGAATGATATAAATTTGCCAGTGTAAATTTTCTTTACAAGAGAACCCATTTACAGTCCATAAAGGATGGAATGGATGTATATTATTATGGTTTTACAAATTATTTCTCAAGTTTCTGAAGTATTTCCCATGTTTCTAAGAGAAAATTGAGTGCAAAATTACCAATAATTTGACTTGGTTACATCGCTTATTTGCATTTTCCCGCTTTTCTGCTATCATTGGAAAGCGGAAAAGTAACCACGGCCTTCATATTGCCGAATGGATGACCATTATTAAGAAGAAATAGGTTAATTTTGAGTTTTGTTCTCGAAAATCCTGCTAGAATTGGCAAAATTGATCAAAACAAAGATGGGGTAGGGGGAAAGTTATCGGTCGGATTTCCCAAAATAATATGTATAACTGGCAAGTGTTGTATACCGCCATACTCGCAAACATTCTGAGATTACGATACGTGTGAATAATTAATTTCGTAAAAAACATCCTGCCCCTTAAGGTGGCCCTCCGCAGTTTCGTAGTAATGGCCCCTCTCTAATTTCATAATACGATAGACTGCCCTTGTTCTGCTACATCATAATTCTTCTTGTCTTCTTGATAGCTTATATCTATAATGCCATCCTATTCAGCATTACCAACGCTGCAAACGAGTACGTACAAATCGAGTGCTGGCTTCGTCTACACGCTGATCGGGATCATGGAGTAAAGTTTGTCCTGCCTCAGTTATGCCCCTTGGGTGTGCCTAAAAATCGGGACTCATTTACGGGAAGAAAATCTGACAAAAAACGGTTAGGTTAACATCCCCTTTTTTTTGCCTTTTTAAGTTGAGACCGGACCAGGGAACGTGAGTAAGAAGTTTAATTGAAATCGCTCTTACAGATTTTTCTGGAAATTGAGCCGAATTTGACCATTTTTCGACATTTTTAAGGGGTTTTCTAGGAAAAATGAAGCAAGCATGGAGGAGAATGTTCGAGTTAAATTTTTCTATAACATAGCAGTGTTATATCTTAAAATAATAGTTTCATCATGCTCTTTCAGAAAATATATACATATAAGTGATTTGGGTTGAAGGTTTTGCGACAACTGGTGGCCGAAAAACGGAGCCATAGTCTATTCCATGCCGAATAAAAGAATCTCCGGAGTGCACCCATAGAGGTATTGTATCGCCGCGACATGTCAGGTGTGCCAAACGGGTATATTATATCTGACGTGGATCATTCCTTTCACCTCTGATTATATCCACGTTTTCATTAATATCATAGTAAGCATTAAGTTCCTTCGTTTTTATACGTACTAGTATAAGCTATTTTCATTTCCAGTTTGTCCAAATTCATTCAAGTGTCTCCTGATACTCCATATTGCGGGTTTCAGATCTGCAGTCGTTTTGGTTCTCGAGATATGCCTTACAAGGTTCATTCATCGATTACACACTGTATTCTATCAGAAGGATTGGGTATATATTTTGTTGGTATAGACGTGATGGACCCAACGAATTTGGATCAAATTCCATTTTAACTCAAACATTTTGGGTCCTTTTGACCCGACTATTTTGTGTACGTCACGTCTGTACCCAAAACTTCTGACAGTGATAGGCCTGTTCGCATACCAAGTTCGTTTAATATCGAAATTATACTGCTATCTCAGATCATATTATCCTGTAGTAACTAATGGTTCCTGTTTCTACAAAGAATCCTACTTTATTTATAAAACTGATAATTTAATGTTATGTGTGTCAGGATTGTGTCGAGGTGAACCACTGACGGACCGCGGAAAGAGAAGACAGCTGATCAAAATGTTGGTGTTGGTATTTGTGCCAGTGTTGGCTCTCTGGTGTCTCTCTCTGCAAACGCTCTCAGAGGACGTTAACGAAAAGGTGGCAACTGAAAGGGTACGTTTTCGCTGACTTTCTCTTCGCAGGTTTGATTTCGTATTTTGCCGATCACACCAAACAGACTAGCTATGGTCACTTGCGAAAAAGTCCCCAGTCTCATTTCACTTTGCTGAAATACATGTACTCTACATGTAAAACCAACTTTGTAAAGAATTGCAAATCTACAAAACAAATGTGAGTCAGACTTATTCTACACAAATTGTGTATTACAGCTACACAGTGATTGTAGATGTGCAATTTTGTTGCAATGGTGTGTCCCTCAGTGTACTTTTGGTACACAGTTCCTTTGAGAGAGGAGTACATGCGCAATTTGCGATTATGCCTCTTGGCCGACACAGCTTCTGGGCAGTATCTGCTTGTTTTCGTATGTTGGCGGATGTTGTAGAGACCTGTTAAAGCTCTTGTTCGCCCCTTTTTGGTACTTCTATCAACATATACAAATAGTTGGGCGCTTGGTAGCCGACTTATAGCCCAATAAACTTCCAGAACCACTAATCTCAACAGGACATAAGGGACTGCCATAGCAATATACTAATGACACAATTGGGGCAACTGTTCACAGCCAGAACACAATGGAGATGGCCCATCGGTGACGAGGTCCCGTCATCAAATTTAATGGTGCTGGTAAAGGTGACGGGGTAAGTTCATCACCAGTTAATGGTGCTGGCAAAGGTGACGGGTAAGTTCATCACCAGTTAATGGTGCTGGTAAAGGTGACGGGGTAAGTTCATCACCAGTTAATGGTGCTGGTAAAGGTGACGGGGTAAGTTCATCACCAGTTAATGGTTCTATCTCATCATCATTTATGGCGATGGTTCTAATTCATCAGGTGAGGAGCCTGTTGTTGTATCAGGGTTCTGTAGCCTGCCTACTGTAGAATATATAGGATTATAAATAAGCTTTGTATACACGACAAATGTCCAAACGCCCCTTGATGTCCTAATTGGACATTTAACACACACTGAGTGCGGGTTAATATCCAAAGTTTGGCCGTATTCCTATTATCCTAAGGAATGTCTGGACATTAGTGGTTGAAGCATTACCTCATTTGTTTCCATATGTCCAAGTCGCGTCTTAAAGTTCCAAGTCCGTATTTTGCTTTTTACCAATTCAATAATTCACATGACTATTGTTTCGTTAACTCTACATACAGAGTCGAGGCAGTTTGTCACAATCGTCGATTGCGTTATTGCGATTGCGTTGACCAGTCCAAGTGTCATACATTTTGACAAACTGCGTCGACATAGTTCATGTTTGTCATAATTATACCAAATAGCAAAACTTGATCAGCTGAATGGTACACTGCAAAAAGTGATCCAATATTGAGTCCCCCAAAAAAGTAGCTGAGCCAAACATGAGCCCAACTATGGTTTGGCTGCTGAATTGAACCTGTATAAAAGCCAGCTCACTATAGCTGCAATTTTCCGGTAATGGAACACACACGACTCAAAACATTAAATCGACAAAAAAAGTTAATGTTGTATTTTGGACTCATTGCTGGCTCATTTATCCAATGTTCTATTGCTCCATTTCTGACTTATGAATGGATCGTGCTTGGCTAATTGCGAATGATCTATTTAGCTTACGGGAGACAAAAACAAATCAAATTTGGCTCACTCGTGATTCATTTTGGCTCGTGCACGCCTGACTCGGGTCAAATAATGCTTCTATTAGGATCAACATTGTATCTTTATGTCTGGATCATCGATCCAATACTGGATCATTGATCCAATGTTGGATCACTTATCCAACAATCATAGCAGGACACCACACCAATTGACTCTCAGAGTCACAGGTTGTCAGTGGGTGTCACTCGTTGATCCAATCACAAACATAAATTTAATTTTGGATTACTTTGTGGATACTTGTGGCTCATTGAGACAGAAACAAAATCTCAGTGCTGGATTATTTATTGGCTCGCTGATGGATTTAGACAAATGAGCCAAAAATGAACCTACAAAATGAAGGTGTGGATTACTGTTGACTCCTGAGATTAATTCAACATGTCTAGGAGTTTACTACTGCATGGCTCACACATGGCCCAATAAGGTTTTAGGCTGCAAAAAGTTGGCTCGGAATGGATCACTTTCTTTGCAGTGTAGGCCTACTCGTGTCTTATTCGTATGCTCGGAATGGATCACTTTCTTTGCAGTGTAGGCCTACTCGTGTCTTATTCGTATGCTCGGAATGGATCACTTTCTTTGCAGTGTAGGCCTACTCGTGTCTTATTCGTATGCTCGGAATGGATCACTTTCTTTGCAGTGTAGGTCTACTCGTGTCTTATTCGTATGCTCGGAATGGATCACTTTTTTTGCAGTGTAGGCCTACTCGTGTCTTATTCGTATGCTCGGAATGGATCACTTTCTTTGCAGTGTAGGCCTACTCGTGTCTTATTCGTATGCTCGGAATCATTTGAAGTGCCTGTCTCATCTATCATTTAGTAGTTCTGTATATAGTTTTGTTATCTACATATAGGTGCTGTATTACAATAAAACAGGATTAAAGACCTGTGAAATCCCCCAATGGACCATCACCATGACTGACTAATGGATGACGGTTGTTGTTGTCGTTGGGTCCCTTTTACTTCGAAAGGATATGGGACGACAATACGGGAATAACTCCTTTGTGTGTGATGGTAATCGAGCTGATTTTAAAAAAAAAATTCAATGCTAAACCTGCCAATTCACATTTTTCTAGAAGTTTACATACTGAAATATCAGCCTCGAAAAAATTACGATGCTCCGTTGTATAAAAATTGAGATACGATTGATCGAAATGTGCGCTCCGGCCTGATTTGGTATTTTTGAGGCATTTACAGTGAAGATTTTCTCTTATAGCAAAAATATGACACCTCAAACCAAAATAATCTTGTCACACAATATATTAAGTAGTTTGTTTATTGGAAAGAACCACGAATGGTTTTGGTTTGAGGTGGTTTGATATTTTTGCTACAGGAGAAAACCCTTCATGAAAATGCCCCAAAATACCAAAATAAGCTCGGGAGCACATTTTGATCAATCTTATCTCTTATTTTTTTCGAAGGGGATATTTCAGTATGTAAACTTCAAAAAAAATCTTATATGGCAGATTTTGGAGTGGAAAAAAAATCGGCTTTATTACCATTACAAGCTTCTGGTCCATATTCCATATCACAATATTAGCACCAAATGCCGACAAGACATCATGATGTTCCAAAAATATCGAATCCTTATCGCTGATTCTTAATAGTATTCTTAATCCATAATATTCTTTGTAAATTCGTCATCTAGAGAATAGTGTATCTCAGTCACGCTTTGATTGCGGGTGTTCATATGAGCACCATGAGGATCTTGAAGTACACATCACACACAAAGGAGTTTTTCGTATGTAAACGTCACATATCCTTCTCATTCCGCACTTTAAACAAATTTCTTGTAGCGGCGCGCTAAATGGGTGCAATAAAACTTTGGAACAGATGAGGATTTGGTATTAGGACGATAACAGTCGAGGTGACATATCGTGTTAATTTCTAATTTGGACATTAAGGGGCGTTTGGACATTACCAGTGTCTACAAGGCTTAATCAGACGGTTTCACATCAGTTTACAAAAATATTTTGAACTGTGCTACATCTCAATCAGGTAATAGCTTTATCTGCGTGAAACACATATTTATATAATTCAAATTTTCTTCAAATATTTTAAGACGGAGACTATCCTACGACTGAGTACAGAACTGGGAGAGATCATCCATCGTCTACAGGTAGAGAGAGACATGAGCGTGTTCTATTACAGCACCTTGGGTCCGGCCACCAAGTCCTTCCTCCTCAGAGAGTACGACAAAACCGACGTCGCCCTGATGCTTTTATCCCGATGGCCAGGAGATTTGGATATGAACCGACGACCGGAGTTCTCCTCAAAGGAAGCATTTCAGCTGATCCTAAGTAACAAGAGGTTACGACTGGGGGCAGAGGGTGAAGACATGTATAAGGAGATTGATTTCTACACTTCCGCTATTACAGTATTTATCCAATGGCTCTACGACTCGATCCGCGAATCTAAATATGGGACGACTTGGAAATCCCTGGTGGCTTATCTAAAAATCGTAACGGGTAAGGACGACATCGGAATACAGCGAGCCTTGGGTTCCAACTTCTATGTAAAAGGGAAGTTTCAACGAGAGTATGATTATCAGTGGTACTTACAGAAATTTTTCATGTCCAAAAACCAATTCCGATCTGCGGAGAACTATTCACCAATCGTCAAACCTGTTCTGAATTACGGTATCACAGTTGAAGGCGGCAACTTGTCCAATCTTATTGAGGAGCTGCGAACAGAGATTATGATGAACGGTCGAAGTGGTGTGGAGCCGTCTATCAGGAAGGGTCAACAATGGTACGACACGATGACTCTTTATTTGGAGGTCCTCCTCGACCAGCAGCTAGAATTGGCCGATATTATCGCCGAACAGCTTACTTCTAACATTGACATCAAAACCCAAAAAGTGACCATCAGTGCCACCTTACTTGTTTTGGTGATTCTCCTCTGTCCAATCGTCATAATTGCTATGGAATCGTTGACCAGCGACATCCAACGCTTCGCAATTACACTCGTATATAAAACCAAAGAACTCTCACGTGAAAAGAGGAAAGCGGACAGCTTGTTGTATCAAATGGTCCCAAAACCGGTGGCCGAAATCTTGAAGAAGAGTGGAGACGTCGAAGCGGAGTATTTCAAGGCAGTGACTGTGTTTTTCTCAGATATTGTCGACTTTGCTAAAGTAACATCGGAGGTCACACCAATGGAAGTCGTGGGACTGTTGAATAATATTTACACATTCATGGATGGAGTCTTGGACAATTACGACGTTTACAAGGTGGAAACCATCAACGATTCTTATATGATAGCCTCAGGTTTGTAGAACTATGTTCACTATGTTCATAATTCTGAAAACTAATTGCATGTATTGCTTATCTTTCCATAAATAAGTTCAAAACACGACATGTAACCTGTCAACCAATGTTTCAATTTTCAAATCTATTTTCAAGTTCATACAATTGCCGAAATTGGGTGGGGGGTTAATCACGCGAAATTCAAACGAATATCTTTCAACGCAAAATGAAAAAAAACGGAAGTCAGTCATCAAGGTCGACATGTTGTTTTTTTCTTCAGGATTGCCCAAACGTAATGGAGACAGCCATTCGAGTGAGATCGCCAATCTTGCCCTTGATTTGATTCGCTTGGTTAGCGAGAGGCGGACTGTGTTCATTCCGTCCAGACAAATCAGCCTCCGTATCGGTATAAACACGGGTAAGACAACTGTTCATTGTGCTCTTGTTACATCCCTCTCGCAGATTATTCAGTTTAGTCTGGAAATGTTCTCACCGCTTCTTCATTCCAATCTTCCAGACAAATCCTCAAGAAGAGCTTAACTGTAAACGTAGAACGATGCCGAATGGCTAATCAATTTTTTGTCCATCTTTTCTGCATCCATGATTTCCACTGACCGACAGATCTGGCATGGTTTATATCATATTTCATTATCGTTTTTCATGCTGAAAAAAATTAGTCAAAAGGCCCAGATTTAAATTTGTTTTAATACAGTGGAAACATACAGGCAGAATACAAGACCTGCATAATACAGTACGTATACACTACAACATATACCTTGCATCGTCACCATTGTATAGGAATATATCATGTATACCAGCATCTTCTTTTGTAATTTCTGTATCACGGCTGGACAACATGTGAATGTTTGCTTGAAGATATCGATAGCCGATCTAGATGTCGGGAAACTTGTGAGTCTATAATCTTCTATTCCACACATCTGTTATAATTTCAACAGCGATAATGCGATTGGATAGTACGATGGAATCTCTGAAGGCAATTCGTTCCAAGTATAGTCAGTGAGTACCTTACTGACGTAAATTGTGATCGGTTCCCGCCGGTCAAAATGAAACTCTGTCTAGTGCTAAACCATCTACCCGATTACGATTAGATATGACAGCTCGCGCCTGAATAGTATCTCAGTGAGCAGATGAAGAGATATCAGGTTAACCAGAATATTGTTTTCGGCCTTATTGATCAATTTTGTGTATATTTTGCAATTTATTATCTTTTCAAAGGTCCTGTGGTCGCTGGAATTGTGGGCTCCAAGATGCCTCGTTACTGTCTGTTCGGAGACACGGTCAATACCGCCTCGCGCATGGAATCGAATGGTCTCCGTAAGTAATGCTTGCTCAATTTCACAGACACACACTGTGCGGAATAGGTTGAGTGACTGAATGAGCTTTGACGTCGCTTTTACACTGGACGGAAGTAGTACATCGATCTACTCACGGAATCTGACCCCATGACCCGTTTTGACCTTAACGAAGAACAACTATGGTGAACCTTGTCTTATCTTGTTTTGCAATTCGGTGGAAGAGGAATCACAATACTATTCTAAATTTACTTAACCTTATCTGTCCTGGGCGATTTGGGACCTCTTTCTGGTTGGGGGTGGGGTGGGGGGGGGGCATTCCGTGCGGAAACAGGACGCTCTGCTGCCGAGGTGCATTCTCCAGACATCAACTTGTCTATTGTCAGGTGCTGCACCGACAGTTAGCATCTCTGTCAATGAGAAAATGCCAAGGTGAAACTTCAGTGATATCTTTTCCCTGAAGTGGGCTTCCACATGTTCAACTAACAATTATACTCATTCGACTTACTGGTCTACTTAAAAAAAAGATCACTGACGAGCACGTCTCCCATGTAGCTGAAATAATGATTAGTTTGCGGACTAACACGGAAGCATTTCCAAACTCATTGCTAAACAAATTGCCTCAAGCGCCATCAAAATCACTGATATGCATGGAGATGGCTTCATTTTTCAGAATATATCAATTCAGCAAAATCACTATTTGCTACGTGTATGAACAATTCGTTGTTTTTGCCCAGGGGAATTTTCGTGTCATGCTTTTTGAAACTATTTAAATAGAAAGTTACTATCAGGGAAGTTATCTCAAACAAGTCTCTAAAATACGTCTAAAATATCAAAATTTACCGAAGGGCATGCTCCCGGAGTCCCTTTAGCGTTACACGCCACCGGTACGCTGTCCTGTGATGGTTGATAATGAACAATATGTCGGACCTTCTTTGAAAACGTGTCGGCACACCTGTTTAGTACAGTAACTCGATTGTATAGTCGACCAGACTGTTGAATTCCTTCGGACAGCTCAATCTGGGGAGTCTAGTTGAAATGATATGGCAGATGTATAGTTGAAATGATATGGCAGATGTATATCTTTTCACCAAGATCCATATTTTTCTTTAAAATGCATGATAGAGAAAGATCCAGTTCGAGAACTAGAGCTTCATTGATTCAAAGAGGATAACAGAAGCGTTGCACTCCTCACGGATTGGATTGGCGTGAAACTATTTTCAGCTCGCTAAGTCTATACATGCCTGCAATACAGAGTTCAATCAACAAATCGTCATTTAAAATTTAGGGCTATGATTGAGGTCAATTAACAGCCAATGGCCAACGGATCATTTTGCGATATGACTTGGGATTTTCTATGCTGACATGTACAAGTATAGTGGTATGGATGATAAACGAACTATTTAGTTGAATGAACCTGATCCCTTTCTGGGCGTCAATATGGAATGTCAAAGCGGAAAATATCAAGACTGATAATTTAGCTTCCAGATCTATATGTTTGTCTTGGTCCAAGAGTCCAAGATAAACAAGTTTTATCCGTTGTTTTTCATTCGAGACTTAAGTTTAAATTTAATTAAAGACGAAAATATCGATCAAGATGACAAAATTTCATCCAAGACTGCACGTGACCAGCCAAGACTCACCTTGACATCCAAGACTGCACATGACCACATTGATTGAGGACGCCACATCTCAAAAAGTACAACGCATGCCTCATTGTACTGTACAGCCCTACCCCCGATACAATTCTCCAGTTAGCTGGATGAACACAGCCAAGCACACACTACGCACGATAACCTTACATAAACGTCGTCACAACGAACATACAAGGCTAGGCTCGAATAAATATATATAAGATGACCTGATATGAGCGTATTGATATCTCGATTCCACAGGCGGTATATATGTTTAACTTCATAGTTGCGGGAACCTGTGGTACAAATACTTACTGAGAAAGGATGGTGAAAATGCTTTGGGAAGGTAAATTTGATCTCGTAAACACATACATGCGCTGAAAGTGGAAGTGGCTTCGTGTGGTCAAATGTAGTTTTGACTGATCAAGTGCAATCCTGGATGATATTTTGTCATCTTCAACGAATTTTGGCGTCTTTGATTAAATATATTCTTGAATGAAAAACTACGCTCGTCTTTGACAAAACTTGTTCGTCTTGGACATGAATAATAGTTTCGGACAGAAATATGCCGTCTTTGCATAGAAATTGTATGTTTTGATCTAAAATAGTGTTATAAGTTAAAGCCTCGAGCTAATTTGTTGGTCTTGATTATTTTTCGCTTTGACATTTCATACATCAGTGCTTCTTTCCTGGTTCTTTTTGTCACTTCTACATAAATATTTTGTTATCTCGTGATTCCACAGCTAATCGTATCCACATCAGCGCTAGCACTCGTAATGCTCTCATGAAGCATGGCGGCTATGTGACACAGTGCCGTGGGAAGTTATCCGTAAAGGTAAGAAATTTGAACAACAACAGCATTTACTTAAATATACGCGGTAATACCACGTCTGCGTGCGCGTCAATGGAATGATCACAGGTGAAAGACGGTCTAGCTGATGAAGAAGGATGGTTTGTGTCGATTACTGTATATGAACAGAATCTTAAGGATTCGGCTACCAATTGGTGTCTCAAAAAAGTCAAATCTTCCAAAGAAAAGTCGGAAACTGGACCTAGCATATTTCACAAACCACACATAAACAAACAAAACAAGAGCCAAGCTGACACTATGGACTACGCCATAATGACAATAAATATAGGATTGAATTGTGATGTACAAAATACTAACTATTTAGTCAACTAGATAATCTAATAAACATAATAAACCACATTATTCACAAACCATGATTAGCATTGTTGAGTTCTGTCAATTGTGACTGCTCACGCAGAATGAGCAGGGACGATAGTTAAGCTCTGGTTAATAACTTATTTTATGTTAATTTATATTTGCTGTGGACAAGACGTAGGGCACGTTCATGAATTTTCTCCAGTTTATTTGAAACGGCATTTCTGCATGCTGTTCATCACTTCCTGTATCGTTTCGGCTATTGCCCCCAATGTGTTATTGTCTGCATAGTTCGCCAGAGTGGATTAGTTTACAAAATAAAATAGATCATTTATAAAAATACTAAACAAAATGGGTCTCGGGATAACTACCCGAAGCACATCGTGTACAATTCCCTGCCAGGAGATAACTTTGTTTCCAAATTTGGCTCTCTGAAACCTACTGTCCAAATAGCTATTCAGTAAGGAAACGCTATCATGCGGATAGTTTTGCCCGAAGGAGGTCATGAGACAGTCGGTCGAATGCATCTCCTACATACAAGAGATATCATTCATGGTATGTTAATTTATGCTTGAATTTCTCATTAATAATATCCAATAAACAACAGCATATAGGTATTCCACTAGGTGCTAATTTTGCACCCATTTGGCTGACCTCTATAAAACTCCAAATTTCAAATTGGAGAGATATGCAAGAGGTGGGAAAAATTGACGACGTCTGGCGACTAAAAAGCAACCATATGACTCTACAGGAAAGCATCCCTCGGCACCTAACATTCACATTCGAGAATACGGTGGATTCTCGGACATAGCCTTTGTATCTCAGTCGCGCTTTATTGCAGCTGGTCATGTGGAGACTATGAAGTATCCACACGGCCCATAGCACTGGCTTAAACGAAATTAGATACGCCAGCTCGGGAACTGTGATGACAGATCAGCTCAAACAACTCATCTGGTGTTGATGGATGATTAAAGCCCGTCCCATCTTATTCGCCAACCGCTGTACAGACGATTTTCTCGCTGTGGATCATGGCTATATATAAGACGCAGTCAAGGTTATATATCCATCTACACTTGATTTGAAGGAAACTACAGCTAGCCCTAACGACACATAACATTTAGACTTATTTCTCTATAAAAATTAAGCCGGGTCTTCTCTCTCGTCGAATTTTCGA
This sequence comes from Hanleya hanleyi, assembly GCA_036873755.1. Lineage (NCBI taxonomy): Eukaryota > Metazoa > Mollusca > Polyplacophora > Lepidopleurida > Hanleyidae > Hanleya > Hanleya hanleyi. The sequence continues at coordinate 110,710 of JAVTVY010033462.1, forward strand.
CAAGAGAGATGATTATAATTTCGATATCGTAAACTATCCCTTTCTGGACAGTAATATTCCAGTGGGACCTGCATATGGCGTATACATAATACGCCTAGTAGCATTTGCTCGATCATGTCTGAAATGTAACGATTTTAATAAACGTCACAATATATTATTTCAGAAACCAATAAAACAGGGCTCTACCACCGAGCGCCTTCACTTTTTGGCGATACATATCGCATGCTGATAGTAAACTACGATGATAGCGTGCAAGATCTATGACGTTACGTTTCGCAACTTGTGCCTAATTCCGCTTAACCCGGGGCTAGGGGCCATCTGAACCCATGTACTTCAAGATCTTAAAGCTGGACAGCCACAATCAAATCGTGACTAAGATACATCATTCTATAGATAACAACTTTACAACGAAAATCATATGAATTAAAAGTACTGATCAGCGATACATATCTGATATTTTTTTAACAACTATGATTTTTTTTTTTTTTTTTTTTTAATTTGGTGCAAATCCTGTTATATGGAATAGATCCTTGGATTATGAACGCGGAAATTCTTTAATGGACGACGGATGAATATTGAATGACGGACGAGACGCTTGAATTTGGATATATTTATCATGAGAACACCTGCTCAATGATTCCTTTTCTGTTCTACTAATTTGAGTATACTTGTAAGAATGCTAACTGGCCGATAATTCTTTTTGTCTATTGGGTCGTCTCAGGTTTTGTCTCAGAGGTTTTGTCTCAGCGAGTTTACAGTGTGATGGAAATTTGTCCCACGCGAAGGGTGCCTAGGTCTTCTTTGATTTCGAACTTTCTGAAGACAAACTACGCAGCTTTACATGATTGTATTAGCATTGAAAATTGATACCGTACAAAAGTCTAAAAAGATGGTCCAGGATGATAACATTAATGACTCCATTTCTCTGCTATGTCAATTGCCAATACATATACGTTTGAGGAAGGTAACTTCAGTCCACCAGTCAATGAACAGACTAACAGCCATTTTACTTACTAGTCCATCGCAGACGGGATGTCCTACATACCTGTAGCAATTATGACACAACCCTGATAGCCAGAATAGTGGTTTGAATATCATGTACGGTTTATCACACTCTTCATACTAAAGTGTTATGGGGTTTTAATACAACAATTTAAAGTAAATAAGTTGTGGCAACAGTTTAAATTGTTATGTTAAACATTTAGTCTTATAATAGTATTTGCGTTCAAAAGACGTTATATGTGTTGGACACACGCCTTTGAAAAGTTGATCCCGACCATTAAATGGTACACTGTAGTTACAGAATCATCATACCTCCAGTTTTGTAACCGGATTTATTTCATCGTTTCGCAGGGAAAAGGTGAGCTGGTGACGTACTTCCTTGTCGGACGGGGAACCCAAGTGGAGGAAGATACCGAGAACGAGAGCTGCCATCCTGCCCACCGCGAACAAAAACTGCCGGGGGAGATAACCGATGTACCGGCGTACCCATCGACTTCCGCAATGTCTTTTAGTCGTTCGACTCTCTTGCAACGCAGATGCTCTAGCTTAGTTGAGGAGAGTTTGACGAACTCGGATAATGACGAAGAGAGAACAACAAAATACTCTCCCCCAATATTACAGCTTCGAGAAGGATATGACTACTAGGATACACTAGGTACTAGAAACAGTGACTGCCAGAACCTACCATTCTCTGGTTGACTCGGTATCACCTACTATGTATGGAGCCATAATGGATACGGTGACAACAGCGACGGTTTGGAAGTAGGACTCATTCTTCTTAAAGAGAAGGTGTCGCCACACTGGAAAATATCTTTAATAACCATATCGCCACTTAAAAAGAGCTAGTTATTATTCACCATACGTGTTTTGTGCATATTTCCCTCGGTGTTTCGCCTCCGTTGTATGCTGACCCGTTATCTTATTCAGCCAGTAGCAGCGTTGATGAACTGACATTGTTTGCTGTCTACCTCGAAATCAGTCGTAACTGTGATGCTGTCCTGGTAAACTGTGCTACATATACCATATATTTATATGATATGATGAAGACGTTAGTAGTCCTGATTGTACAACGAAGAAAATGTATGTACTGGTATTCCGTGTCTTTTATGGCCAACATATACATTCAATACGAACGTTAGGTTAGGTCAATTCAACAAATATCCACTCTATGTTGTCTTGTCCTTCTTATAGCCTAGTAAATTTGCAGTAAATGAAAAATAGCGGAGATTAGGGTACAGTGGGACATGGGGCACAGTGGGACAAACCGTCTAGCTCCTTTGTTAAGTACGGGAAGCACATTACAATATTATCAGCAGATAGCTACCACCCAATACAAAAACCTATATTGATTATAAATAAAAACTATCATTGGTAAAAAAATTACGAGCAAAAAAAAATGTTTTTGAGCAGTCCAAGTAAATTTTGAGGACTGAGGATGATATTTTGTTATACCAAAGTTTTCAGCAGTATTTCATTGCTGTTTTCTTACTACTGAGAAAGGATGGACAAAGGCACAGTTTAAATTATATCGATTTATTATCTCAGATGTATGCGGACTGGGACACTTTTGCTGGGTCACACTGAGACAATAGTAATCAAACGGTGAAATTTACTTTCATCCTAAAATACTATTAGAATGCAATTTTCCTGGATGATAGTAATTGCTAATCCTATCAGATTTGATAAGTTTTACTGACTCTTTCAAATTCAGTTGCATTCGTTGGAATGAGAATCATACAAAATATTTTTTTCCTCAAATTTGGACCCTGGAAAATATTTTACGTAAAGCAGGGGTTTAAAATAGCAACTAATTTGACCATTGCTGTTGAAGCTTCTAAACTCCTAATAAACATATTATCGGTCGTGATGGTAGTCGCCAATGCAAGATGAATGGTCCGTCTATCTGTCAGCTATCGAGGCACGTCGCCAATCCCATGGTTTTTTCATGGCACAGTACCAAACTCACAGTGGGTTTCGTGGTTGTGTAGTGAGGATATGGATGAACGTATATTTATATTGTTCCATAATGGTCTGAGTCACATTTATGTGCATTTTAAATAACTCAATACAAACTGTTGCGATATCGAAGGATCGACTGTACATTGTCGTCAATAGCACAATGTATTCAATATTTTTTTATTTTCTTTTTTAATCTTTTAATTTCATTTGGAATATATATTACAGATATACAGAATCACTCTTCTCTCTCACTCACTCATGCTCATCTGTCTATACATATTACTATATATATTACTGTATATACATATGTCTATAAATATAACTATACTGCACTCCTTGCTTTCATTGCACAAATTATTAGAAAATATATAGATATAAGAGCAATATATAGGCGTGCACAAGCAACATCTCACTGAATATGTTATTTTTTCAACACACTGATCATGTTTTGAATATGTTTTGAAACTTGGCCCATTTTTTATTAAATTTATCTACTCTGTTGTCTTTATACGCCGTGTATTTTTCAATTGAAAACTGGTCCGAAAATATACAGAGAAGTGATTTGAAATTGAGCTCTGTATTTGAGAATTTATTATTGTAAATATATTTTTTTGTCAAAAGCATCAGTGTGTTGATCGCACATTGGTCCTTTCCCCATCCTAAAATTATTTTGTATTCAATATTAGCAATACCAGAAATTAGTGATTTGAAGCAACATCATGGATGAAAGCCAATTTCTGTTGACGTTTGAGAAAATCGATGCATTTGGGTTTTGTTTTGGAACAATATTTGCGTCTCGCACTCGACAATGGTGTTCCGATTGCTATGGAAAGGGTCATTTGTTGCATGAGAAGCATACGATGCCACATTGCTTCTCGCATCCACTGCCGACAATTCAGCGCCTTGTTCTGGAGGCAACGGGCTCGATCTCGCAACAGGAGGACAGTACGTATTATCCCAGAACTAACTGCATATAGATACAAACTTTCTTTCTAAATGACATTAATGTTAGATATAATAAACCTGATATGATAGTTTAACTTGTTATGATTATTACCTTTTGTTGTTCAATAAATATCCCACGTCATTCCTATCTCTTCGTATATGTTGTACATCAGTCTGAACAAGAATGATTACAAAGGTTGGGGAAGTATCGGACAAAAATGGCTAAACAAGATCTTGCATGGTGAATGAAAGTTGTTCACGTTGAACAAACGGGGAATTCCACTCGAGACAAATATATATGTACCGGTGTGGCGCCTTAGAATGTCCGGTGGATAACAGTGTCTGCTTCCTATATTTTAACCCAACTAGGACATTTTTCTCCACATTAAAGGTAAAGTGTCCGTCCTTAGTTTCTATAGAAAAAGGAACACTCTTAGCCAGGACATTCTTCCGGTCCAGGTTTCAACAACAGCACAACAACAACAACAGCAACAACGACAAACGCACCTTGATGGTCAGCCGGAATGGTGGAATTTTCTGCCAGGACCAACAACAAGATCTTTTCACATACTTTAAATTTGAGGATTTTGTAGGGATAGCGCACAGGGGCTCGTTACCGTTGTTAATTGGTTAATTAGGTTGATTTACAGGGGGGGGGGAAGTCGAGGTAGGGAATAAATAGGGAAGGGAGGTCAATCAATTCGGAGCCGTCACCTCACCACGCTCACAAACATCTTGGTTTATATCCCCTTGTCTTGGAAAAGCGAATAACCTTCCCTTTTAACAGATCGAGAAATGGTTAAAACATATATATCTTACTCTACCTTCTCCCGATATGGCCTCCTCTTTATGCAAAAAAGTCCATTTATCCGGCAAATTTTAACAGATATTTCCAGACTGACCAAAATCTCGATAATTCCTCTCGCCACACTGCCCGAGAACGAGCGGGACTTCCTCGCCAGGGTTCGTCGCGAGCCATGTATTAGCGTTAAAAATCGGCAAAAATCCAGAAAATTCACAATGCATAAATTCAGCTGGCATGTCAATATTTACCTTGTGGGACATTACCAGTGGAAGTCTTGACAGATGTTGACCATGAAAATTTCAAATTGCCGCCACTGACAGCTGATTGATGCTACAGAATGTCATTCAATTTGTAAACAGGGAGCCTTCTCACCCTTCACTGATCATGTCTCCATCCACCATGCTTTTTCCAAAGTGGCCCAAATCAACACCAGGAAGACTCATCTGCAAGTTGAAATATCAGATGTGTCAGAAATGCTGAAAAATCGCAGCTCATAAAATCCATAAAGATCTGCTCTCAAATTTCTAAACAATATAGGTCGTGGGCGCTGAACCGGAAGTGATTAACTGTAGTCTGGTGCCAACTATCAGCTGGTATCAGTTGATTTGAGACCAAAATGACGGAAGACAAGAGCAAGCAAACTGAGACTGCCTGTCTCGCAGGACACAGTGTTATTATCCAGGGGCAGACAGGTACTGGAAAAACGTTTTTAATAAGAAAAGTGGCAAATCTTTTAAAACAACAGAGAAAGACTGTTGCCCTTACAGCCACCAACTCGGGCCTGGCGAAGAAGTCTCGCCCGTTCTCGGGCACTGTGGCGAGAGAAATTATCGAGATTTCGGTCAGTCTATAAATATCGGTTAAAATTTGGCTGGCAAATGGACTTTTTTGCATAAAGAGGCCAGACCGGGAGAAGGTAAAGTATGATATATGCGTTTTAACCATTTCTCGGTCTGGTAAATTAGTCCGGGATGTTAGGGCATAAAAGGGACTGTTTGGTTCAGATTCTTCCAAAAGCACCAAATTTGGCCCTTATGTCGCCCATACAATAACTTTTCGATTTTTGACGGGCGCCAAGGTAGTCGCCCCCTGGGGCCGCCATATTGGCGAAATTCATATGGCCGCCACCCGGGTTAGAGGTCAATCGTATTTAAAACAACAAAATGGCTAGAATCATGAATAATACAACTTCTTAGTGGTTATCGGTGTCGGGGAATCTGATTCTGATCTTATTTCAACGATTTGAGGTCAAGATCACCCTAAAGGTCATTTTGGGGTCAAATTCGTCATTTTTAGGGGTTTACAGTCGAGATATACAAACTAACTCATTTTATCGATTTTCGGGGTTGAGTAACCCGAATATGGCCATATTTTGACAATTTGAGACAATATTTCATGTGAAGTTCACGACAGAGGTCACCCGAAACAGAGATCAACTGGAGGTCAATTTTTGGAAACACCAAAAGGGCTAGAATCACAAATAATACCATAGGGCTATGTGGCATCGGAGAATTAGATTCTGACCTTATTTTGACGATTTGAGGTCATGGTCATCTCATTTGAGAATTGGAGGTCAAAGATCCACAGTTGCTACTAAAAACAATCGAAACAAGATTATTCAGGAACAAATGTTACTAAAATACTTCGGAGATAACATCTGCTGACAAAATGCTATAACTATGCCGCTACGTGCATTTAAATGTTCAAAATACAAAACAAAGACCGCTTAAGCAACAGTATACCAATGTAAACTTTTACTACCCATGCCTTCTGGCTTGCGCTCTATGATGCCAGCAATAAATAATACTTGTCATCACCGCCCTGGTTATTAACGCACCCGCCTTCGCATTTGCAGAGGGTCGTGTATCGGACATCGGCACAGTTGCATTTGCAACTTCCCGTGCATGCCTTGAGTCAGCCGCAGTGCATGAGAATGGCATATGCCATAGAAGTGTCGCTGAGAGTGGTCCATAGCGGTTGCCATGTACTGGTGCAATCTTTGTGCCAGCTCCACTCACTGAAGTTAGGGATTTCCTGCTGGAGTGAAGCGACTCCAGTAGAAACTCGCTTGCAGCAGCGCTCGCTTCACATGCTGCAAAAGCGCGGCTTGGCAGGTGGGATGCTTGGCCTCATTGACACCGGCTGCATCGCATCCCTTGCTGTACATTAGTACGATGAAGCGTTCTATAAGCTCCATATGCACGGACTCGAGAGTGTCAGGATCATGCGTGAGAGCCACAAGTGTGTCGGTGGCGTCCGATATGCTTGTACAGGCTGCCCAGGCGGTCTTTTTGCCGCATCCAAGAAACTGTGAAGTCGTCTTGCACCCCGTTACGCCGTGAAAGAGAGGTAGTGCCACGGATTTAACGGACCAAGATCGGAACAGATGGTTTGGACTGGAATGCCACAATACTTTTTTCTGAACCCCTAAAATCCCGAAGTATGAATGGATCAGCGGCTTCTTAAAAAATGTTAACAAAAAGGAGCCGTTCTCATTCATCAACACACAGATCGCCAAGACTGACATGAGCGGAATGCTCCTTCTGTGTACCCGTTTTGAGTCCGTGTTCTTCAACAGGCGTTGTGACCTCACAATACTTCAACCGTGCAACCATTCCGAGGCGGACACCAGGGTCCTCCTGCATCTAGCACATGCCACGGAGGAGGGGCATACAACAGCCTATGTTTGCACGATGGACAGCGATGTGCGGTCTTTGGAGACCGTCGGTCTATCGGAACTCTTGGTGGACTTCGGTACTGGAAAAAAATATTGTGACATTCCAGTCCATACCATTTGTTCCGATCTCGGTCCGTCAAATCCTTGGCACTACCTCTCTCCCACAGCCTTACTGGGTGCGACCCGACTTCACAGTTTCTTGAGAGCGCAAGCCAGAAGGTATAGGTACTAATAATCATTGGTATATTGTTGCTAAAGCGGTCTTTGTATTGTATTTCGAACATTGAAATACACATAGCGGCGTAGCGGCATAGTTATAGCATTTTGTCAGCAGATGTCATCTCTGAAGTATTTTAATATAATTTGTTCCTGAATAATCTTCGTTCGATTGTTCTTAGTGGTAACTGTTGATCTTTGACCTTTGACCCCCAAAAGGGGTGACCTCAAATCTTCAAAATAAGATCAGAATCGGAGAATGCCACAAACCTCTATGGTATTATTTGTGGTTCTTTTGGTGTTATACCTACAATTGACCTCTGGTTCGGATGAGTCGGATGACTCTCAAATGAAATATTGCCCCGAATCGCCAAAATAAAGCCAGATTCGGGTTACTCAACCCTGGAAACCAATAGAATGAGGCAGTTTATATATCTTGCCCCAAAACCACTGATAATGGCGAATTTGTCCCCAAAATGATCTTTAGAGTGACCTTAAAGGGTGACCTTGACCTCAAATCGTTGAAATAAGATCACAATCAGATTCTCCGACCCCAAAAACCACTAAAAAGTGCTATTATTCATATTTCTAGCCCTTTTAGTTATTTAACTACGATTGACCTCTAACCCGGAGGGCGACCATATTGAATTTCGCCGAATTGGCGCCCGTCAAAAATCGAAATAGTATGGTATGGGCGACATATGGGCCAAATCTGGTGCTTTTGGAAGAATGTGAACCAAAAAATCCCTAACAGCCCTGACTAAAAGGGAAGTTTATTCGCTTTTCGAAGACAAGGGGATATAAAACAAGAGGTTTGTGAGCGTGGTGAGGTGACGCCACGGCACCGACTTGATTGACCTCCCTTCCCCATTTATTCCCTAACTCGGCCTTCCCCCCTGTAATCAACCTAATTAACCAATTAACAACGGTAACGAACCCCTGTGGGATAGCGTGGAGAATCTACTGGGGAAACCAAAAGGTGAGGTCTGTGCGAGACTCAACAAATGTAGCCGTTATAGGAATGTTGGTGTATCTAGGGATTGTAGAGAAAACATGAAAATTACGTGGGGTATATGTAAGACCCAATATTAGATCTGGAATGTGCAGTGTGTATTTTCTTAGCGTCAATAGTCAAAGTTCGAGGTACGTAATGTTTGAGTGTAATTGCCATGGGTGTTAATTATTGAGGATACATGGATGGGCTAAGTAGACTGGATTGTCTAGTCTATTCATAGTTAAGAGAATCTTGTGAAACATATCGTTCCGTCATTTTATATTCCAAGATGAATCAACAAATGCGTCATTGGGCAGCCGTCATCTATTATGAGTTTCCAAAGGTCCATAATCCAAAGGCCTCTTCCATTTATAATTTAGCACCTAAATTAACATAACCAAAAGATAAAAAGTGAATTGGAGTTACTTGAAAGGAAGAAGCGATTAACAGTTTTCAATGATATCAATTGATATCCTGTTCATCAATTTTCGTAGAGTCTAGTACACTGCCATGTCGCATAGTGATTTTACGATATTGGTGTGTCTAAAAAGAAATGGAATGTCCTAATGAACATATTAATCTGCTAGATGAGTATCTCAGTCACGATTTGATATATCTTCAACACTATGATTATATTTTGAAATCAACAGATGATATATATCATCGAATTTGAGAAACTTGGAATGCGGGCGTTGATTTTATAAGCTTGCTTTACAAGTTTTTGTAGCAATGCAGTGTGTCGTTGATTGAAATCAACAAGGTTTTGATAAGCTCTAGCATATATGCTACAAGGCGAAATATGTATACTCTGTTCGCAGGTCCTTGATGAATATTACTATCCATGGAAATGTAATTTACAATGCAAAACTGTAATCGTCCCTCTGTTTTGGTGCACTCTTAAGTTGATATTTCAAGCTAAAGCTGATAGTTCAGTTTAGACATTAACAAGCAAGCAGCCAATTTAGTCTGTTTACAGTTTGAGCTAATGCGGTGAACGAGTAGGGCAGATTCTGTAGTACGTTCATTATTTAAGATAAATGTGAATTCTCCTAACCTCCAAGCCGGGCTGACGTCCACATACAAGTGACATGGCCACAATAGGAATGAAGAGCTGTCACATTACATGAAATATGAGATGCACCTGAACCGCCCGATACGATGCGCCTTTAACGAGAATTTCCAAGCAGGACCATTGCTACGCTGATAAACAGCTTGTATCACTGACGTCCCTTCTCTCCTTGTTCTGAGAGTAGGGACGTCAGTGATACAAGCTGAATAGTATGAGCGTAGACCATTGCATGTTCTTATAAAAAAAATATTTCCACCCATTTTCGAATAAAATTCCCCCAAAAATTTGTATAAAGTTCCAGTCAACCGAATCGAAGGCTTTCTCGAAGCCAATCAAAAGAATGATTCCCGGCATCTGATTTGTCTCGGTATGTTACATTATGTCATAACTTGATCTAGTTGCTTCTCCAATAAATCTTCCGGTCATAAAACCTATCTGATCTTCACTGATAATATCTGGCAAACATGTTTGGTTGTGCAATATATAGCAGCAGACCCAATCTTATATGATACATTCAACAATGTTATCGGTCTCCATTTGTTTAATAAGCGACTAGGCTTCCTGTCTTTAGTTATTGGTCCCTGTTTTTATGTCACTGAAAGTTCGCCTGAGTTATAGTAATAATTTAACGAATTTATCAAATTATCCCCGATGTCTCTCCGCAAACATTTGTACAATTCGGCAGTATAACGGACTCTTTTCATTTTTAAAGATTTTAAAGCCGCTAAAATAGCTTCGGACTTCAGGTTTCCTTCTAACTTGTTTGCTTTTTGCTGCGATAATTTTGGTACATTCATGCCTTCAAAAAGTTGTTCCGGATCTATTGGGCTGATATCTTCTAATTGTTTCTTGAATCTTCTCGACCAGCATTTCAACACCTCAAAAACTAATTGATATGAAATGCTGAAGTCTGGTACGTCTTGTGTGTCTCGATTTTCTAACTTATACTAAACTTTGATATCCTTTATAGTTTCTATCACTATGATAACGTAATCTTTATCTCGAAGTAACGACTTATTAAACTTTCATGTCCCTTTCTCGTTTTTGTAAATTCTGTAAATTGCAACACCAGGTTGACCATGTGATGATTAGATCTGTAACTGGGTAGAATATCTGTTTCACTAATTGTATGTATAGAATTTCTGAAGACAAAAGTCCAAACGTGCCCGTTTCATCGGGCTCTCTAGATTTGTATCTGATACCGCTTATACCGGTGCTAGTGGCCGTGTGATCATATCATCCAAGTTGCCACATGAACAGGCACAATGAAAGCGTACCTGAGATGCAACACATATCACTAATCGTTAGATTCTTGGTATGTGCTTTAGAATAGATTAACAGGAAGGCTATACTGTGAAGTCATGTGACTTCTTCCCACTTCCCTTATATGTGTTGTAATTGACTGTCGCCAGGTGTATCTCTGAATGTCGAGGTGATGCTCTATCCAAAGGTCGACTAAATCCAAGTATTCATTCAGTTGATTGCTCCATTCTATTCAATTTTGGACAGTGGAGACAATATCTGGATTATCTGTGTTGGGTGCATACAATGGAGGTATTGTGAGAGTTATCTGTGTTGGGTGCATACAATGGAGGTATTGTGAGAGTTATCTGTGTTGGGTGCATACAATGGAGGTATTGTGAGAGTTATCTGTGTTGGGTGCATACAATGGAGGTATTGTGAGAGTTATCTGTGTTGGGTGCATACAATGGAGGTATTGTGAGAGTTATCTGTGTTGGGTGCATACAATGGAGGTATTGTGAGAGTTAAATCAGGAGTTTTGATTTCCAAAGCAAGATAATTTCCTTCTTTGTTCTTAAAATTTCAAATTCGAACTTATTATTCAGAAGAATGGCGATTCCTCTAGCGTTACTTGTTCTGACTTAATCTGTTTCTCCATACGCTTAGTATATCGGACGTCCTGAAGACAGTATATTGGCAATTGAAAACATGTATTCGCTTTTGTCTGTTATGCAAGCCCTGAAAGTTGACTTGTGATAGTGTTATATTTTCAACTTCCATATTCACACCAACCTGAAAGAGACAGCATTGGTTCGGTTTTCGTGAAAAAAGTACAATGAGTATACAGCTATAAAGTGCAGAAGTACAAGATACGTACTAGTATTAATGTAGTTTAGTAAGCAGTAAGAAGTGAGCAGTATGTGTACTGATAATGTAAGAGTGTACATGAGAGAAACCAAAAGTGCATAAATAAGAAATGCCGTTGACAGCATACTGTTGTGCTGGTGAGTACGGTGGCTTATTAGGGCCATGCATTGCTGTAAGGCTATATACACGTAAAGTTGCCTTGCAGTCGAACATGTTAAAACGCATTTTTATATACTAATTGGACACTGGAAACATACATATTTACACTATAATGGAGTAGTCAAAAGGTAAAACAGTTTCTTGTAATCCGACAATGATATATACTATAGAACAAAACAAAACATTAGATGACATGTCCGTTGAGGCAGTATTGCCTGACAAGTCCAGACTTGAGAAATACATGGTTGGTTTTTACCGACAGTTGTCTGACATCTCCCTTTTCAGTCGATGCATGCATAAAAGAAATAATTAATTGTTTCAATTCTACAGTTGATATATCAATAAACGTATTATTAACAGTTTAATTCAAATTTGAATTTCCGAATGAAGTACTGTTCCTTTGTCTGTCGCCTGACTGAATCATTGGATTTTATTTTATAAAACGGAAACATACTGAATTTTGTTTCAAGATCACTTGCACATTCGGCAATATGTTTGCTAACATTAAGATGCCTTAATGAAGGTATTGTCATGGTATTATTATTAGACAGGATGCTTCTAGAATATATGACGCAAGCTTGTTTACGTAGGTTAATCACTTTCGATCTTTATAGAAGATTGTCTAGGCCAGATGATGTAATGCATATTCGAGAGGCTTCTTGATTTGGTAGAATGTACTGGACTGCCGCATAGAGTATAAATAGCCTAGCGTTCAGTGATCGAGGAGAGAATTCATACGGCTTTTCTGTCGGTGCATTATACTGTCTTGCCTTTGTCTGAAATAACGGACTGCTGGATTTGTATATTCCTGTGAATTGACTCTTGGCGCTGTGTTATCTACGTGATTGAACTGTCGGAAACTGGACAACAGGGTGTTGGACTATCAAAATACAGAACAGCGATTTGTGCGGCACGGACTGTATAGAGATATCGATTTGTGCGGCACGGACTGTATAGGCATTTGCACGTCAGTACGGATTGTGAAATATACACCGGCATAGCATTGAACAGTAAGACTATATTTCTCATTTATTTGTTGTCCAGAAGTGTCTTTGAAGTAACTTTGAAATAACTTTAAAGTGTGGCCATATTTTAGCCTTGAAGTGCAAGGCTCAGAGTCAGAAGTGTGCTTGCAGTGTGGGTATTGTTTTGTAGCAATGCCATATAAGGGCATTGAAGTCACAATGAAGTCACTTAGAAGTGCGTTAGAAGTGTGCCTCAAATATGTTAATTAAGTACTGCAAAGGCACTTCATAGACACTTCCACAGAAGGGTAACCTTCATAGGCACTTCTGAAGTGCTCTTGAAGTACCTAATTAGAATATTTGAGGCACTTCAATGTCCTTATATGGCAAGGCACTTCATCCACTCTTCTAGAGAAGGATACCTTTCATATGCACTTCTGAAGTGCTCTTGAAGTACCTTATTAGTATCATAGCAAATCCGTGTAATGAAAATGTATGTAGCCACGAGATATTTACTTTCCCGGAAAAGAAGACACAAATATATATTTGAGCACAGAACGTTTTATTTAGAGAAAATACAGAGTGAGACAAAACAGTACATCATAAAATATTTACAATAAACCGGATGGTTCTTAACAAGAAACATATAGTTTATATAACCGCTAGCACAAATCCTTGTGACAAAATACAGCACAGTATTATATATGTATGTATTTACATGCAGTCTTTGGTATGAGAATTTATTGCAGTATTATTATTCAAGGGTGACCGTGTTCTTGTCCAACTTGAACTTGAAGCAGCAGATCTTTCGAAGGATAGGTTACTTTAGTTGCCCTGAAGTCCACTCGGTCGTAATCCAACGCTGAAACCCACCAGTCTGAATTGTGAACTTCTTGGCCTGTGGCGATAAATACATGCATATAATTAAAACCTGATCAGTTGTATATATGGTTCCATATGACATGCAATCCAGTTTTTCTTTTTTTTTAATACACTCAGGATGATTGAATAGGTTGACTACCATAAAGGGTAAAGAATGAAACACATCCCTACATCCATACCTAGGTGTGCTCATTAAATTTCCCATCAGTCATTAGAATTGAAGAGAAACAATCATGTGAATTTTTATAATTTGTCTTTGTTAATTTCTGGTTCAACTAAATCTTCATACAGGGTTTCAAATAACAAATAAATGCTTATTAATTACAAATTGTATTCTTAAATTTTTGAAATGAAATAAATGTATGAAATGAAATGTTCTCATTTCTCAAGATGTGGGTAGAAATGTACAATTGAAGTGTGTGAAGATCCTTAGCTTTGGTATATGAATGGTGCAATCAATAGACAAGGAAAATATAGCCTGTTATAATGATGAAAATTAAGTCTAATCATAATTGATAATACTTTTTCTGATTACAGCTAAAAATAGGTTATGCTAACATTTTATTATCAATATATTTTAAAACTTATTTCTTTACCATTTTGTCAAAAATCTGGTATGGAAATATTCTACATTCTGCAAGGAACAAAAATCAATAAATTTTATAAATCAATAACAGTTCAAAGCAACAAAATAATTTATTTAGAGCTACCATCCCCCCAACCAGTTAAATCCACCTGTTTTGACATGAACAGGAAATATACAAGCAGTTTTGTGATAAAAATATCTCACCCTCAGGGGATTTCCTCCAGGGGTGCATGCCAATCTTCATATGAGGTCCCCAAGCCTGGGGTTTCCAAGCTGACAATTCACACAATCATAACAATGGCAATTAATCCACACTGCCTTGATCAACCTGGGTAGATCTGAAAATGATATTGAGACAGAGATATGGATATTTCGCCATGTTATATGACCCATTAAATTTGACTGCAATTATAAGGTGGAGTACATTCTTACAACCTGCAGTCCATATAGCAAAATATTTATTGAGGCCAATATCAATTTTTTAATATGCCAAGTATATGTCAAGGGAAACTTGTTGATAAAATAAATAGCTGATACTCCCAGGTCTACATCACTGTTCAGCTCAGTTCTTTGCTTATTAGGTTATGAAAAACAGAAAAATTATAGTTATATTTATAATTTACTTACCATATCACTAGCTGCACTCATCACCATCTGCAATACAGCTCCGCAAACCTCCATAGTTCTAGCTTAACATGAACAAATCCATCTGATTTTTGCAGCTGGAGAGGTCAGCCATTTTGTTTGCATGTCGACTGGTGGCGCCCCCCCCCCCGTGTTCAATTAAATTTTGAAGGGCAGATAACTCCACCCATTTTGACAAGACAGTTCAGAAGAAAAAGACTATCAGAAACAGAAATTATATTTAGTGATAACAATGAAGAGGATAATATAAAGTATTCTTTAATGGGTATTTTTTGTTGCTGACATTATGTTAGAACTGATTCTTCTAAAAATATTTTCCCATTTTGTCCAATTTTACTATAAAATCATGGATTTGGAATGATGATAAAATCTGAATTCAACAAGATTTCTTATCTAATATGTGAGAGACTGATATTATTAATATCTTTATTTTATTCAAATAGAAACCCATAGTACTGATCACTTTAAAATATCCAAAAAGTGTTCACAGTTCTGAGTAATATGTCAGTAACCACATGTGAATATTTGACACAGTTGTAGCTATTTTGAAATGTGAAGTACAATCTGATGTTTGGTGATTTCATTGAAATGAGATTTGATGTCACTGAGTGAAATCAAATCAGCCAACTTTAAGCTGGGATATTCTCAGAGCTAATTAATATCATTGAAACTTGTATACATGTAGTTCTAATTTATAATGTTATGTTACAGTTTGCGGGAAAATTCCAATAATCTAGAAATCCTATTGGGTTGAATCTTATAGGATTTTTCAGAATCTTATAGGATTTTTCAGACTCTTATAGGATGCTATAAGATTTTTTTTTGTAAGGGGAAGTCCCCCAAGTTATGCTATATAACTGACAAAGTCCAAGAAGTGTCTTTGAGGAGTACCTTAGATTATGCAGAAGCATAACTAAGTCTCAGAAGTGTCCCTGAAGTCCCCGAAGTTTTGCTGAAGAACTGACAAAGTCCATGAAGTGTCTTTGAGGAGTACCTTGGATTATGCCGAAGAAAAACAAGTCTCAGAAGTGTCTCTGAAGTCCCTCATTTTTTGTTATGAAATTGACAAAGTCCATGAAGTGTCTTTGAGGAGTCCCTTGGCTACTGCCTTTTTCTAATGAAGTACCTTTGAAGTGTGCCAGTATTTTTCTCTGTTGTTGAAGTGCCTTTTCAGTGTACTGTTCAGAGGCACTTTTAGGCACACTTCACATGAAGTGTGACACTTCTGGACAGTAAGGGCTAACTTAATTTGTATATTATTTTAGTATTGTAAATAAATATTTGATTGTTAATCCTTGACTTCACAAAAGTTTTCTGTTACGTTTTTTCTATTATCGTTTTCTATTTTCTATTATCTGAATGTGTGAAGTCAGGGAGTAGTATATTATCAGCATGCCATTTGATTCAGCACAGTTTGCTTCAAAGCCTAGTCAGGAGGTATTTAACGAACTACGCGAAGAGGATTTGTTCGCGCTGTGTAAATTCCTACAAATTAAAGTTAAAACATCTTTGAGAAAGCAAGAAATTAAGAAACTCATTATTAAACATTTTGTTAGCAAACAACTTTGGGATGAAAGTGATTTTGATTTAACTGAGGAAACAGCTGATGATTTGGAAATAAAAAATTAGAATGGCAAAATCAGTTGGAGTTAAAGAAATTAGAATTAGAAAAAGAGGAAAGAGAGAAAGAGAAAGAAAGACGGTTTCAGTTAGAATTGAAGTCCTCCTACACATGCACCTGTACAATCACAATCAAAATTTGATGCGGCTCGTCAAATACGTCTCGTCTCACCATTTCAGGAAAAAGAAGTTGATAAATATTTTCTGCATTTTGAGAAAATTGCTGAAAATTTAAACTGGCCAAAGGAAAGTTGGAGTTTACTTCTTCAAAGTGTTTTGATCGGAAAGGTAAGGGACATTTACACTCAATTGACGGTAGAGCAAGCATCAAATTATGATATAGTAAAGGATTTAATTCTTAAAGGTTATGAATTGGTTCCTGAAGCCTATAGACAAAAGTTTCGTAGTTGTGAAAAAGAAACTCTCAGACTCATGCAGAATTTGCTCGTTCAAAAGAACAGTTATTTGATAGGTGGTGTGCCTCGGTTAAAATTGACAACAACTTGGAAAACCTTAGACAGCTTATGCTGGTAGAGGAATTTAAAAGGTGTATCCATGGTGATATTAGAACATTTCTTGATGAAAAGAATGCCAACACTTTAGACCAAGCAGCACGATTTGCTGATGAATACGCTCTGACACACAAATTATCATTTGTCAATGCTGTAAAGCCAAGTTCATTCCAGTCTAATCTCTCAGGTAATAAATCCAGTTCTTTCTCAGGGCCTAAAATTTTTAACCCCAGTTACAAAGGTCAAAGGTCAAACACAAAGTCTCAGTCACCCAAATTTAACACTCAAAATAAGTCTTCCGTTTGCAGCTATTGTAAGAAGAAAGGCCATTTAATGGCTCATTGTTTTAAATTGAAAAGAAAACAACAAGATCAAGCCTTTCAAAAGCCCAGTGGTTTCCTCACTTCAAGATCTTTACCCAAGCAGGTTAGTGACGTTCATAGTGTATATGACGTTAAGATGGCCAGGGACACTGTTCCTATTAGTTCTATCAAGTATAAGGTTGAAAGTTTTTCAAATCCTGCTATGGAGATTTTTGAACCATTTATCCACAATGGTTTTGTGTCACTTTCAAGTGATTTTTCTGATGCTATTCCTGTGAAGATTTTGCGAGACACGGGTGCGTCCCAGTCTCTTTTGTTGGCAGATATTTTGCCGTTTTCTGATTCTTCATCTGCAGGCAGTAATGTCCAGATTAAAGGGGTAGATTCTGTAAATTACACACCCGTTCCGCTCCATAACGTTCATCTGTCTTCCCACTTGATTTCTAGGCCTGTTACGGTGGGTATTAAAGGTAGTTTACCATTTGAGGGTGTTCAATTACTTCTTGGCAATGATCTTGCGGGAGATAAGGTCGGGGTTAACCCGATTGAACTGACCAGCCTTGTTTGGATCAGATTCATGATCCAGTTGAAGACGAAATTCAAAGTTTGTATCCTGCTTGTGCAGTTACTAGAGCCATAAGTAAATTGGCTGAGGAGTCTGAAAAGTCTTTTAAAGATGACGTCATTGGCTGGCACTTTCGTGTGTTTAAATGATGAGGCTGATAACCACATTTTGGACAAAATTTCAAGGTCGCAGCTGGTTAATGAACAGCATAGTGACAAGGACATTTCCAAGTTGTTTGACAGGGCAGTAGATGAGTGTGATGTAATTCAAGAGCCTGTGTGTTACTTTTGTAAGATTGGTGTTCTTATGCGCAAATGGCGACCGCCAGATGTGTCACCTGATGATGAGTGGGCAGTTAAGTATCAGATTGTGGTACCAAAGTCATATCGTTCAGATACCCTCAGACTAGCCCATGAGATGCCTCTTTCGGGTGATTTGGGTGTTGATAAAACCTATTACAAAGTTTAAATCGTTTCTGTTGGCCAAATTTAAAGAAAGATGTTGCGGAATTTTGTAGGTCATGTCATACATGTCAAATGGTAGGAGAACCAAACCAAACCATACCAAAGGCCCCTCTGCAGCCAATCCCTGCATTTGAGGAAGCATTTAGTAGGGTGATTATAGATTGTATTGGTCCATTGCCAAAAACAAAGTCAGGCAATCAATACATGTTAACAATCATGTGTGCTTCAACCAGGTTCCCTAACGCCATTCCTTTACGGAATATTACGCCAAAAATTATTGTTAAGGCCTTAGTTAAGTTTTTCACATTTGTCGGCCTACACCAGTCTGTTCAGTCTGATCAGGGATCTAATTTCATGTCAGGAATTTTTCAACAAGCCATGCATGAATTGGGAATAAAGCAGTATAAACATCTGCATACCACCCAGAAAGCCAAGGCGCATTAGAAAGATTCCAACAGACATTAAATAACATGATTAGGACTTATTGTTTTGACACCGAGAAAGACTGGGATGAAGGCATACATTTGTTATTGTTTGCTGTTAGAGAGTCTGTTCAAGAGTCTTTAGGCTTCAGTCCATTTGAATTAGTCTTTGGTCATACAGTTAGAGGACCGCTTAAACTGTTGAAGGAAAAGTTCCTAGACAGTGATCTTGACTCATGTAGTCTCTTACAATATGTGTCGGATTTTCGCACCAGGTTGACTAAAGCACAGTCAGCACAGAAAGGTATGAAAATAGCCTATGATAAACATGCCCTTGGGCGAAGTTTCAAACCTGGTGAGAATGTACTGGCTTTTCTGCCTATTCCTGGTAATCCACTTAAGGCTAGATACTATGGTCCTTATGTCATTGAAAGAAATTAAGTGACCTTAATTATGTAATTCAGACTCCTGACAGGCGTAAACACCAACAGTTATGTCATGTAGATATGTTGAAGTTATACATAGACAGAGATAGCACTAACAGCACTGTACAGCCTGTAAGCGTAGTTAGTTCTGACCCTGATAATAATGAAACTCGTGAAGAGCCCATGACAGCGGCGAAGTTACAGAACTCTGACATTCTACTTCATTTGGATTCCAAGTTGTGTCATCTTGAACCAGCGCGTCAGGAAGAACTTCGAACTATGCTCAGTCAATATGAACACTTGTTTCCCGATATCCCCACTCGGACTGATACAATTTCACATGAAGTCAATGTCGGAGATTCTAATCCAGTGAAGCAGCACCCATATCGTTTGAACCCCATTAAACAAAACTACCTGAAAAAAGAGATTCAGTATTTATTGGACAAGGACTTCATTGAACCAAGTAATAATAACTGAAGTTCACCTTGTATCCTCGTTCCAAAGCCAGATGACAGTTACAGGATGTGTACTAACTACAGAAAGATGAACACATTGACCAAAATAGACACATTCCCTATTCCACGCATTGACGATTGCATTGATAAAGTGGGAAGTGCCAAGTTCGTATCAAATTACAACACATATAAGGGAAGTGGGAAGAGGTGCCGACATACTGACTGCGTCATATGACTTCACAGAATAGTCTTCTGGTGAACCGATTCTAAAGCACATACCAAGAATCTAACGATTCGTGATATGTTTTGTATCTCAGGTACGCTTTTATTGCACCTGTTCATGTGGCAACATGGATGATATGACCACACGGCCCCTAGCACCGGCATAAGCGGTATTAGATACAAATCTAGAGAGCTATGATGGAAATGCTCTGACAACTCGTATACTGGTAATTGGTGAGCTGCTTCGCTGTGACAACTCGTTAATTGGCGATTGGTGAGCTGTATCGTCGTCAGATGTAAATGACGGCAATTACCACAAAGACTAGTCTGTAAGGCCCGATGTCGACCCAGCATCAACTTCCCACAAATGCCAACATATATCAAAGACCAAAAGGTCTGTACAGGGGGCGGGCCTCGGGGACGAAACGTCCACCAGCAGAATCTCGCCATATACAGGTAAAAATTACAACACATATAAGGGAAGTGGGAAAAGGTGCCGACATACTGACTGCGTCATATGACTTCACTGAATAGTCTTCTGGTAAACCGATTCTAAAGCACATACCAAGAATCTAACGATTCGTGATATGTTTTGTATCTCAGGTACGCTTTTATTGCACCTGTTCATGTGGCAACATGGATGATATGACCACACGGCCCCTAGCACCGGCATAAGCGGTATTAGATACAAATCTAGAGAGCTATGATGGAAATGCTCTGACAACTCGTATACTGGTAATTCTTTGATCTTCTGAAAGCATTTTGGCAAGTTCCACTGACAGATCGTGCGAAGGAGATATCAGCATTCATCACTCCGGAGGTTCTGTTCCAGTACAAAGTTATGCCATTTTGGAATGAAAAATTCTCCAGCCACGTTCCAGCGTCTCATCAACCGTGTTACTTCTGGTTTGGAAGGATGTGAGACTTACATTGATGACGTCATTGTCTACAGCGATACATTGGAAGATCATCTACAGAGAATTCGCGCACTGTTCAATCGGCTGAGTGACGCCAAGCTGATGTCAACCTTGGAAAAAGTGAATTTGGACATGCACGTGTGACATTCTTGGGTCATGTTGTAGGTCAGGGTCAGGTAAAACCCGTAGATGATAAGGTTAGTGCTATCTCACTATTTCCAAGATCAACATGTAAGAGACAACTGATGCGTTTCTTGGGTATGGCTGGTTACTACAGGAAATTTTGTCCAAATATTTTAGATATCACCTAACTTTTAACTCAACTCTTAAGAAAGAGGGTAACTTTTGTTTGGACCGATGAATGTGAATCAGCTTTTGAAAACCTGAAAGCCATACTCAAGAGCGCGCCAGTTCTTTCGGCACCAGATTTTGATTCACCTTTTAAACTGGTTGTAGACGCTAGTGATGTTGCTGCTGGTGCCGTTTTGTTAGAAGAAGGTATAGATCACCCAATATGTTATTTTTCACGTAAATTTGACAAACACCAGAAAAATTATTCTACAATTGAGAAAGAGAGTTTGGCAATGATATTGGCTTTACAACATCTTGATGTTTATGTTACTTCTTCATCGTTACCAGTTACTGTATTCAGTGATCACAATCCACATGTTTTCATAAGTAAGAGGAAAAACAAAAATCAAAGATTGAGTTTGGCGTTACAAGAATACAATATTGAAATTAGACATATTAAGGGCAAGGACAATTTGATTGCTGATTGTTTGTCTCGCAAATAATGTACATATGTTTGTCAACATTTTTGCTGTTGTAATATATATTTTGTTTTGCGATAATGTTTTGAACTGTCAAGAAAGTTCCAAGTTTGAAACTTTCTTTTTTTAATAGGGGAGTGTCATGGTATTATTATTAGACAGAATGCTTCTAGAATATATGACGCCAACTTGTTTACGTGGGACCTCATAGTACTCATATGAACAGTCACAATCAAAGCGTGACTGAGATACATCATTCTTTAGATAACGACTTTACAACGAATATTATGGATTAAGAATACTGATCAGCGATACGGATTTGATATTTTTGGAACATCATGATGTCTTGCCGGCATCATTGAAAACTGTTGACCGCTTCTCTCTTGCAGGAAACAATGATTTTCTTCTTGAATTTGGTGCCAATACTGTTATATGGAATATGGAATAGGTCTTTGGATTATGGACGCGGATATTCTCTAATGGACGACTGCTGGATTATGAATGACGGACTAGACGCTTGTAATAATCACTACGCCAGATGATGTAATGCATATTCGAGAGGCTTCGTGATTTGGTAGAATGTACTGGAACGCCACGTAGAGTATAAATAGCCTAGCGGTCAGTGATCGAGGAGGGATTTCAAACGGCTTTTCTGTGAGTGCATTATACTGTCTTGCCCTTGTCTGAAATTACGGACTGCTGGATTGTATATTCCTGTGAACTGACTCTTGGCGCTGTGTTATCTACGTGATTGAACTGTCGGAAACTGGGCAACAGGGTGTTGGACTATCAAAATACAGAACAGCGATTTGTGCGGCACGGACTGTATAGAGATAGCGATTTGTGCGGCACGGACTGTATAGAGATTTGCACGTCAGTACGGACTGTGAAATATACACCGGTATAGCATTGAACAGTAAGACTATATTCCTCATTTATTTGTTGTATTGACCTAACTTAATTTGTATATGATTTTAGTATTGTAAATAAATATTTGATTGTTAATCCTTGACTTCACAAAAGTTTTCTGCTACGTTTTTTTCTATTATCGTTTATGATGTAACAGTATATACTGGTGAAAACGGTGGGAAATTTGAAATATAAGAACGAAATACAATGATTTGTTTTGCAGTACAGTAATGCTTGCACTATGATGAGAATGGTTTTCTCTTAAAAAACATATACTCTAAATTCAAAATAAAGAGATACAGTGAACATTTTACCAAAGATCGTGACGTATATGATGATATGGCTTGTAAGAAATTAGATCAAACTTAGGCTGTAAGAACACCACATGAAATAACAACGAATGGTAGAGTGTAATCTTCACTACTCATGCTGTCAGATTCATGTGTGGATGAGTAAACTTTTGTCGAGTGTGTCTTGTCATTTCATACGTTCAAAGATTAAATGGACTTGGAAAAGACTAATCAATTAAGTTCGAATGTTCTGGTGGTAATACAATTTCATCCATTTCTTGTAGACTGAGAGTTACACCACATACCTCAGACTAAGACAGCGTTCAGATGATTACATTATCGTACAGACCCATGGCGAGGGGCTGGGCTTGCACTCTGGTACTTCTGCTGCTTACTTGATGAGCGGAGAATCCAATCGGCCTTAGGTCCCTCTCGCGTTTCAAGTAATAGTCCTGTGAGTCGTTCCCTAATCCTGCTGTGACATTTAAGGCCTTTGTGCTGGCATCCATTTACGCACTCAAAATATAAACAAGATACAAGCTCGAGCTCCCATGTGCACAGCAATATTGAATAATATTTGCAAAAATAATGCTTCGCCCATGTCGAAGAGATATAAGAAAGCAAAACATTTTTTATATATTACCTAATCAAATTATTTAACATTTACAGTATGATGTAAAATATTTGAAAATGTATTGTTGAATTAGCATTTTGGGGCTGAATATTCATTATACATGTCAGATAGGCATTTAAATCAAAGTGACTGCAGTCCATTTAGGAAACAAATGTTTTTGAAATGTAAATGAGCGGCAGGTTGTCTCTGACAATCTTAACTGGTAGAAACTTTTGTTTGTGGCTTTGGGTATTTGCATAAAAATTGAGATCTGAATTCTACAGGTGAATTGCATTTCCAATCCCAGTGTATTGATTCCTCCAGTGTTTCCCAGTTCTTTCAATTTCAATTTTGGAAGAATATTTGGATATGAACTTGGGTGTATGCTTAAGCCTGCAAGACCTTGCATCCCTGTCTGTGACTGAACATTGGGACTTTCTCCACCATGAGAACCATGATCACAAAGGCTGGGCAATTATGTGTTGTAATTCTATTTGAACAGTTTAGGTGTTTTTACTATCAAGAGTGCAAAATGCTGTTATATTTGTAGTAGTAGGCCGGCCAAGGACACGAAATGTAACTTTTGATGGCATTGTTTGTTGCAAATGGGTGCCCACGCTAAATGAGTTTTTTGTGTGTTAGGGTTCAAGGTGGGAGGGGATACCATCCGGATTTTGGACATTAAAGGTAATTTCAGGTTCACTTTTCGGGTCAAATAAGGTCAAAATTGGTAAAAGTCGTTCCTAACTAAATGAGATCAAACATGACGGAAAATTCTGTTTTATTTCATATATTTTGTGCTGTTTGTTATTTACTTTCGTATGCAGTATAGTTCGAGGTAGGGTGGATACTAAGAAAACTTTGGCGATTTGAGATTATTGTTAGGTCATTTCGAGCTCAAATAACATCCAAAGATGGTCAACAGATGGACCTTAAAACAATTTAAAACATTTTTCTGTGAAATTCCTTGTAAAAGAAATGAGTATCAAATCTGAAGTAGTTCTACGGGGAGAATTTTAAGATATTAGTGTAGGGTAATTAAGTATTTTTTGTTTGTGAATTTTGACCTTCCCGATCAAGATAATAGTTGTTCCGAAGTTTTCTTTTTTCCGAGTTTGAAGCAGTATGAGTGAACCGTTTCTGGCCTAGGTGATAGAAGGTTCGGAAATTTAGTGTCCGTTTGAGCATTCGCGGTATCACCAGAATGATTAAAAATCGAGAGCAAAGACTTTCAGTAGTTTTGAAATATTTTATTTGGCTAATTTTGAGCCTATTTCTGTAATTCTTGTGATTAACCATCGTGCGTTAATTCAAATTATTATACCTCACTGTGTATTCGTTTATTTTAATTGGTTGAGACACCATCACGTGATATTCCGCAATTCTCGATGTCTTATGAAAAAACAGCTCGTCAGTGTGATGTCCCACGATCTCGCGCCGATATCAGACGATCACGCGCTGACGTCACACAGCAGAGGCAATGTCACACGGTCTCGCGCAGTTATCGCCCGTGAACAGACTCTTTCGTAGCATTGTCGTTTGTTGTGCTGTCATTCCGCTGTAATCACGATGGCGTGTACAGACGGAAAGCGTTTTACGTTAGGGTGCATTCCACACCTAAATGATGTGCGGTTAAAATAGACATGGGTTCGGGTCTTCAGCCACAAATATATGTAAAATCTTTAACAAAACCCCTGTGAAAGTATATATCTTCTGAATGGGCACACCCATGCCATTATTCCAGGAGACAAGTGAGCTATTCAAATTGAAAAGGAAAGACGCGCAATCTCCTTAAACCTTCTTCAACTTTTCTGAAAAACTCCATAAAATGTACGAAAATGTACCAAATTCGACCCACCATCCAGAGAAAACAAACGAAACGATTTTCTTGCTAGACTTGTAAAAGTTTCTCCGTCCAACGGGCATTTTAAAAAGCGAAAAAAATCAGGGGGTCGACCTACTCGTTTTTTGTAAAATTTTATCGCCATAAGGGAATCATCATTTTCGTTCCCCGAAAAAGTGAGGATTTTGTCCTGCCAGATATTCAATTCCGGAAACCATTAACTCTGTAGTGGCGCGTAGATGCGATAAGCAAGCAATTGTTATATCCTCGTTTGAAGAAATGGTTACGTCCAGCAGGGTGATACTACAGATATCAGCTAGTAGAAAGGGAAGAAGAATTACCATGCTGTCAAAAACAGGCGACCTTCCTTATTATGAAATTAGGGAGGGGCCATTTGTGAGAAACCGTGGCCAAGTGTGGAGTGCACCCTTAAGGCTAGGGTGTTTTCTCAGAATTTCTTTTCTCAAGGCTATGCCAATCTGGAAGTGTTTGCGAGTTTCTTGGTATGCGACACTTGCTTGTAGTAAGCAGTTTTGTCGGATATCCCGTCAATCACTTTCCCCCTACCCCATCTTTGTTTTTGCGACTTTTGCTAAAAAATCACGAGTTTACGAGCTCAATAAGAATATCATAGCATTAGCCTTTGACCGTGACAATGAAACCCATGTACAAAGATCGGGAGCGTTGACCAGCTTTCGATTGAGGCATTAGAAGCAAAATAAACGCAAAAATAGCTGAAATTCGAGCCAAATTGTCAATAATTTTTCATTCCGACTTTTCCAAAAGATTGGGGGGTGGGAGTACAAAGTTCGAGATAAAAGGGACAAAACTAGAATAATACGATGCCATTCAATTTAGATCAGGGTACTGGTGTGATCCGTATTGAAAATTAATCACTTTGACATTCACATTAACAATAATGAGACATACAGGTCACTAATCGTAACATATATGCTCAATCAAGGGAAGGTAATTCTGTATAGGTCCAAATAGCATATATGCAAGGCCAATGCTATCATACCATGTAGTATACATAAAATCGAAACATTTCTGACTAAGATAAAAGAACTTTACCATCCCGTTCCATATCAAGTCATTACAAGGTCTGAATACGCGCTTTTAACGAGTGTAGTGCAGGAGAACATACAATATTTGGCCTACTCGTGTATTATAACCTTGCTGTGGCGCCTACATTAAGGGTGCATTCCACACCTAAATGATGTGCGGTTAAAATAGACATGGGTTCGGGTCTTCGGCCACAAATATATGTAAAATCTTTAACAAAACCCCTGTGAAAGTATATATTTTCTGAATGGGCATACCCATGCCATTATTCCAGGAGACAAGTGAGCTATTCAAATTGAAAAGGAAAGACGTGCAATCCTCCTTAAACCTTCTTCAACTTTTCTGAAAAACTCCATAAAATGTGCGAAAATGTACCAAATTCGACCCACCATCCAGAGAAAACAAACGAAATGATTTTCTTGTTAGACTTGTGAAAGTTTCTCCGTCCAACGGGCATTTTAAAAAGCGAAAAAAATCAGGGGGTCGACCTACTCGTTTTTTGTAAAATTTTATCGCCATAAGGGAATCATCATTTTCGTTCCCCGAAAAAGTGAGGATTTTGTCCTGCCAGATATTCAATTCCGGAAACCATTAACTCTGTAGTGGCGCGTAGATGCGATAAGCAAGCAATTGTTATATCCTCGTTTGAAGAAATGGTTACGTCCATCAGGGTGATACTACAGATATCAGCTAGTAGAAAGGGAAGAAGAATTACCATGCTGTCAAAAACAGGCGACCTTCCTTATTATGAAATTAGGGAGGGGCCATTTGTGCGAAACCGTGGCCTAGTGTGGAGTGCACCCTTAAGGCTAGGGTGTTTTCTCAGAATTTCTTTTCTCAAGGCTATGCCAATCTGAAGTGTTTGCGAGTTTCTTAGTATGCGACACTTGCTTGTAGTATGCGATTTTGTCGGATATCCCGTCAATCACTTTCCCCCTACCCCATCTTTGTTTTTGCGACTTTTGCTAAAAAATCACGAGTTTACGAGCTCAATAAGAATATCATAGCATTAGCCTTTGACCGTGACAATGAAACCCATGTACAAAGATCGGGAGCGTTGACCAGCTTTCGATTGAGGCATTAGAAGCAAAATAAACGCAAAAATAGCTGAAATTCGAGCCAAATTGTCAATAATTTTTCATTCCGACTTTTCCAAAAGATTGGGGGGTGGGAGTACAAAGTTCGAGATAAAAGGGACAAAACTAGAATAATACGATGCCATTCAATTTAGATCAGGGTACTGGTGTGATCCGTATTGAAAATTAATCACTTTGACATTCACATTAACAATAATGAGACATACAGGTCACTAATCGTAACATATATGCTCAATCAAGGGGAGGTAATTCTGTATAGGTCCAAATAGCATATATGCAAGGCCAATGCTATCATACCATGTAGTATACATAAAATCGAAACATTTCTGACTAAGATAAAAGAATTTACCATCCCGTTCCATATCAAGTCATTACAAGGTCTGAATACGCGCTTTTAACGAGTGTAGTGCAGGAGAACATACAATATTTGGCCTACTCGTGTATTATAACCTTGCTGTGGCGCCTACATTAAGGGTGCATTCCACACCTAAATGATGTGCGGTTAAAATAGACATGGGTTCGGGTCTTCGGCCACAAATATATGTAAAATCTTTAACAAAACCCCTGTGAAAGTATATATTTTGTGAATGGGCACACCCATGCCATTATTCCAGGAGACAAGTGAGCTATTCAAATTGAAAAGGAAAGACGTGCAATCCTCCTTAAACCTTCTTCAACTTTTCCGAAAAACTCCATAAAATGTACGAAAATGTACCAAATTCGACCCACCATCCAGAGAAAACAAACGAAATGATTTTCTTGTTAGACTTGTGAAAGTTTCTCCGTCCAACGGGCATTTTAAAAAGCGAAAAAAATCAGGGGGTCGACCTACTCGTTTTTTGTAAAATTTTATCGCCATAAGGGAATCATCATTTTCGTTCCCCGAAAAAGTGAGGATTTTGTCCTGCCAGATATTCAATTCCGGAAACCATTAACTCTGTAGTGGCGCGTAGATGCGATAAGCAAGCAATTGTTATATCCTCGTTTGAAGAAATGGTTACGTCCATCAGGGTGATACTACAGATATCAGCTAGTAGAAAGGGAAGAAGAATTACCATGCTGTCAAAAACAGGCGACCTTCCTCATTATGAAATTAGGGAGGGGCCATTTGTGAGAAACCGTGGCCTAGTGTGGGGTGCACCCTTAAGGCTAGGGTGTTTTCTCAGAATTTCTTTTCTCAAGGCTATGCCAATCTGGAAGTGTTTGCGAGTTTCTTGGTATGCGACACTTGCTTGTAGTAAGCAGTTTTGTCGGATATCCCGTCAATCACTTTCCCCCTACCCCATCTTTGTTTTTGCGACTTTTGCTAAAAAATCACGAGTTTACGAGCTCAATAAGAACATCATAGCATTAGCCTGTGACCGGGACAATGAAACCCATGTACAAAGATCGGGAGCGTTGACCAGCTTTCGATTGAGGCATTAGAAGCAAAATAAACGCAAAAATAGCTGAAATTCGAGCCAAATTGTCAATAATTTTTCATTTCGACTTTTCCAAAAGATTGGGGGGTGGGAGTACAAAGTTCGAGATAAAAGGGACAAAACTAGAATAATACGATGCCATTTAATTTAGATCAGGGTACTGGTGTGATCCGTATTGAAAATTAATCACTTTGGCATTCACATTAACAATAATGAGACATACAGGTCACTAATCGTAACATATATGCTCAATCAAGGGGAGGTAATTCTGTATAGGTCCAAATAGCATATATGCAAGGCCAATGCTATCATACCATGTAGTATACATAAAATCGAAACATTTCTGACTAAGATAAAAGAATTTACCATCCCGTTCCATATCAAGTCATTACAAGGTCTGAATACGCGCTTTTAACGAGTGTAGTGCAGGAGAACATACAATATTTGGCCTACTCGTGTATTATAACCTTGCTGTGGCGCCTACATTAAGGGTGCATTCCACACCTAAATGATGTGCGGTTAAAATAGACATGGGTTCGGGTCTTCGGCCACAAATATATGTAAAATCTTTAACAAAACCCCTGTGAAAGTATATATTTTGTGAATGGGCACACCCATGCCATTATTCCAGGAGACAAGTGAGCTATTCAAATTGAAAAGGAAAGACGTGCAATCCTCCTTAAACCTTCTTCAACTTTTCTGAAAAACTCCATAAAATGTACGAAAATGTACCAAATTCGACCCACCATCCAGAGAAAACAAACGAAATGATTTTCTTGTTAGACTTGTGAAAGTTTCCCCGTCCAACGGGCATTTTAAAAAGCGAAAAAAATCAGGGGGTCGACCTACTCGTTTTTTGTAAAATTTTATCGCCATGAGGGAATCATCATTTTCGTTCCCCGAAAAAGTGAGGATTTTGTCCTGCCAGATATTCAATTCCGGAAACCATTCACTCTGTAGTGGCGCGTAGATGCGATCAGCAAGCAATTGTTATATCCTCGTTTGAAGAAATGGTGACGTCCAGCAGGGTGATACTACATATATCAGCTAGTAGAAAGGGAAGAAGAATTACCATGCTGTCAAAAACAGGCGACCTTCCTTATTATGAAATTAGGGAGGGGCCATTTGTGCGAAACCGTGGCCTAGTGTGGAGTTTATCTTAAGGCTAGAGTGTTTTCTCAGAATTTCTGTTCTCAAGGCTATGCCAATCTGAGAGTGTTTGCGAGTTTCTTGGTATGCGACACTTGCTTGTAGTATGCAGTTTTATCGGATGTCCCGTCAATTACTTTCCCCCTACCCCATCTTTGTTTTTGCGACTTTTGCTGAAAAATCGAGAGTTTCAGAGCTCAATAAGAATATTATAGCATTATGCTTTGACCGTGACAATGAAAGCCATGAACAAAAATCGGGAGCGTTGACCAGCTTTCGAATGAGGCATGAGAAGCAAAATAAACGCAAAAATAGCTGAAATTCGAGCCAAATTGTCAATAATTTTTCATTCCGACTTTTCCAAAAGATTGGGGGGTGGGAGTAAATTCGATTCTGGCATTTATATATGCCCAATCAAGGGGAGGTAATTTTGTATAGGTCCAAATAGCATATATGCAAGGCCAATGCTATCATACCATGTAGTATACATAAAATCGAAACATTTCTGACTAAGATAAAAGAACTTTACCATCCCGTTCCATATCAAGTCATTACAAGGTCTGAATACGCGCTTTTAACGAGTGTAGTGCAGGAGAACATACAATATTTGGCCTACTCGTGTATTATAACCTTGCTGTGGCGCCTACATTAAGGGTGCATTCCACACCTAAATGATGTGCGGTTAAAATAGACATGGGTTCGGGTCTTCGGCCACAAATATATGTAAAATCTTTAACAAAACCCGTGTGAAAGTATATATTTTCTGAATGGGCACACCCATGCCATTATTCCAGGAGACAAGTGAGCTATTCAAATTGAAAAGGAAAGACGTGCAATCCTCCTTAAACCTTCTTCAACTTTTCCGAAAAACTCCATAAAATGTACGAAAATGTACCAAATTCGACCCACCATCCAGAGAAAACAAACGAAATGATTTTCTTGTTAGACTTGTGAAAGTTTCTCCGTCCAACGGGCATTTTAAAAAGCGAAAAAAATCAGGGGGTTGACCTACTCGTTTTTTGTAAAATTTTATCGCCATAAGGGAATCATCATTTTCGTTCCCCGAAAAAGTGAGGATTTTGTCCTGCCATATATTCAATTCCGGAAACCATTAACTCTGTAGTGGCGCGTAGATGCGATAAGCAAGCAATTGTTATATCCTCGTTTGAAGAAATGGTTACGTCCAGCAGGGTGATACTACAGATATCAGCTAGTAGAAAGGGAAGAAGAATTACCATGTTGTCAAAAACAGGCGACCTTCCTTATTATGAAATTAGGGAGGGGCCATTTGTGCGAAACCGTGGCCTAGTGTGGAGTGCACCCTTAAGGCTAGGGTGTTTTCTCAGAATTTCAGTTCTCAAGGCTATGCCAATCTGGAAGTCTTTGCGAGTTTCTTGGTATGCGACACTTGCTTGTAGTATGCAGTTTTGTCGGATATTCCGTCAATCACTTTCCCCTTACCCCATCTTCGTTTTTGCGACTTTTGCTAAAAATCACGAGTTTACGAGCTCAATAAGAATATCATAGCATTAGGCTTTGACCGTGGCAATGAAACCCATGTACAAAGATCGGGAGCGTTGACCAGCTTTCGATTGAGGCATTAGAAGCAAAATAAACGCAAAAATAGCTGAAATTCGAGCCAAATTGTCAATAATTTTTCATTCCGACTTTTCCAAAAGATTGGGGGGTGGGAGTACAAAGTTCGAGATAAAAGGGACAAAACTAGAATAAGACGATGCCATTTAATTTAGATCAGGGTACTGGTGTGATCCGTATTGAAAATTAATCACTTTGACATTCACATTAACAATAATGAGACATACAGGTCACTAATCGTAACATATATGCTCAATCAAGGGGAGGTAATTCTGTATAGGT
>JAVTVY010033463.1:0-15352 GCA_036873755.1 Hanleya hanleyi
AAACCTCTACTTCCGATTGTCAGTATTTCCGCTAACCACTTCCGGGCAAGCTTATGTCAGAAATAAACGTCGATATAATCTCTTTATTTGAACTACATAGCAAGACAGTAATTCTAAAAAAAGGAATCTGCAATGAATAGTACCAAATTTTAAAATAAATTACACACCTGGGTAATACACTGGTCAATCTCTTGACATAGCTTTCATTTTTCGATTGAAACGACCCATGTTTGGTGAACAAAAACTTTATAGAAAAATAATTAACGCATGCCTCCATGCTATTATTATTGAGATCAAATCCAGTTGATGTGTCATTTATTCCGCGGCGCATACTAGTCAGATAAACAATCAGTTATCCATATGAAAGAAGTTTATTAAATTATATATTCATACTTTATAGATAAATGCAAATTTTCGTTCAATTAAATACACGAAACATCAGGACATAGATATATTGGTTAAACGATGAATAACATTGAAAACATCTTTTAAAACATCTTTAATTTTGGCTGCGATATACGTAGGCGACGAGCGCCCTATAAATATGATACCAGCGCAAAAGCTCTAATCGTCTGAGAAGTTAAGAAAGTACAAATTAACGGCAACAAAACACGGACATAGTGAAACCGGGACCCCCTACGAGATTACCGATCAATTTCGTAACCATCTCGAAAACCGGGACGTTTCGATCGAGATAGAACCTGGAGCCACCCGGGAGGCGTAGTCTGGGTCCCGGTTCTGTCCCCCGGGTTCAGCCGAGAAATTTCTCGATCCATCTCGAAGGCATCGAGAAAGTGCCTCGATTAATTGAGACATCCTCTTTCCAAAATAAATTTCATTCTAATAAAAAAGCTGGTTAGCATGCACGCTGGTAATAGAATTCACGTAACGATCACGTAATGTGAACGGTCTGCGACGCCTTGTGCCAACCTGGGATATGTTAAACTTGAACCACTGTGCTAATGTGAACAAATAATCGACCAACTACGCCTGGCCCAAAATTAATTTTAATAGGTTAAACATAGGTTAAACTTAATATTGCAAAATTAATTATCTACGGACATTGAGGACGGCCCCCAAAAATGATGTGCCACCCTGCAATGTATTAGTTCGAAATACAGTGCTACCTCGAACATATAATCGACCACTTATGCCTAGCACAAAGAAAAGTTTACTATACAGAGTCGGCTGAAGATAACCTGGGTTAAAGAAAATATTCTAAAGCTAATTAATTAAGAATACTGTGGACGGCGCCTCGAAAAGTTGTGCTACCCTGGGAATGGATTAGCTCGAACGCCAGTGTCACTGGCATCATATAATCAACCACCTATACCTGGCTCAAAGTTAATTTTACTATCCAAACTCGTATAAAAATGACTGAGGTTAAACAAAATGTTCTAAAGGTAATTAATTAAGGACATTGCGGATCTGCCCTGAAACGTTGCGCCACCCTAGGGATAGATTAGTTCGAAGCGCAGTGCTACCGTGAACATATAAACGACCACATTTGCCTGGCTCAAAGTTAATTTCAGTATGCATAACCCGAGAAAAACGAGAAAAATATTGTAAAATTAATTATTACGGACATTGTGGACGGCCACCGGAACCTTGTGCCACGCTGGGAATGGATTAGATCGAACCATAGTGGTACTACGAACATATGATCAGCCACCTATGCCTGACTCAAAGTGAATTTTACTATACAAACCCGTCTAAACATGACTGAGGCAAAACAAAATATCTTGAAACATTAATTAAGGACATTGTGGACGGCCCCGGAAAATTTGCGCCACCCTGGGGAGGGAGACGCGCAGTGCTAATGCGAACATATAATTGACGGCTTATGCCTGACCCAAGGATAAATTTACTATACAGAGCCGGCTGAAGATAACCTAGGTTGAAGAAAATATTCCAAAGCTAATTAATTAAGAATATTGTGGACGACCCCTGAAACGTTGTGCCACCCTGGTAATGGATTAGCTCGAACGCCAGTGAAACTGGGATCATATAATCAGCTCCTTATGCCTGAATCAAAGTTAATTTGACTATACAAACCCGTGTAAAAATGACTGAGGTAAAACGAAATATTTTAAAGCTTATCAATTAATGACATTGTTGACGGCCCCTGAAACGTTGCGCCGCCTTGGGGAAGGATTAGTTCGAAGCGCAGTGCTACTGTGACCGCATAAACGACCACCTTTGCCTGGCTCGAAGTACATTTGACTGCACAAACCTGTCTTACACTGACTGAGGTAAAATAAGATATTTTAAAGTTATTAGTTAAGAACTTTGTGGACGGCCCCCGCAAACTTTTGTCAGTCTGGGCATGGATTAGATCGAACGACAGAGGTAGTGCGAACACATAAGCAGCCACCTATGTCTGGCTCAAAGTGAATTTTACTATAAAACCCCGTCTAAAAATTACTGAGGTAAAAGAAAATATTTTAAAGCTTGTTAATTAAGGACATTGTGGACGGACACTGAACGTTGAGCCACCCTGGGAATGAATTAGATCGAACGGCAGTGCTACTGTGAGCATATGAACGACAACCTTTGCCTGGCTCAAAGTTAATTTTAGTACGCAGAACCCGAGGAAAATGGCATAGTTAAACAAAATATTGTAACATTAACTAACTACGGACATTGTGGACGGCCACCGGGGCCTGTTGCCACTCTGGAATGGATTAGATCGAACCACAGTGGTACTGCAAACATATATCAGCCATCTATGCATGGCTCATAGTTAATTTTACTATACAAACCCGTCTAATAATGACTGGGGTAAAACAAAACATTTTGAAGCTTATTAATTAAGGACATTGTGGACGGCCCCTTGAACGTTGTGCCACCCTGGGGATGGATTAGATCGAAGTGCAATGCTACTGTGAACATATAAACAACCACCTTTGCCTGGCTCAAAGTTAATTTTAGCATGCAGAACCCGAGGAAAATGACACAGGTTGAACAAAATATTGTAAAATGAATTACGGGCATTGTGAACGGCCCCGGGAACATTGTCCACTCTGGATTAGATCGAACTACAGTGGCACCGCGAACATATAATCAGCCACCTATGCCTGGCTCAAAGTTCATTTTACTATATACAAACCCATCAAAAATGATTCAGGTAAAACAACATATTTTGAAGATTATTAATTAAGGACATTGTGGATTGCCCCTTAAACGTTGCGCCACCCTGAGGATGTATTAGTTCGAAGCGCAGTGCTACTGGGAACATATAATCGACCATATATGCCTGGCCAAAAGAAAATTTTACTGCACAGATCCGGTTGAATATAACCTATGCCATAGAAAATAATCTAAAGCTAAATAATTAAGGATATTGTGGACGGCCCCCGAATCGTGCTGCCACTCTTGGAATGAATTAGCTCGAACGACAGTGCTACTGGGATCATATAATCAGCCACCTATGCCTGGCTCAAAGTTAATTTGACTATACAAACCTCTCTAAAAATGACAGAATGTAAAACAAAATATTTTAAAGCTTATTAATTGATGACATTACGGACGGCTTCTGAAATGTGGCGCCTCCCTGGGGAAGGATTACATCAACAGTGCTACTGTGAACATATAAAAGACCACCTTTGCCTGGCTCAAAGTTGATTTTATTATGCCGTACCCGAGGACAATTAAGGGCAGTGGAGGGCCCCAAAACGTTTTGCCATCCTGGTAATGGATTAGTTCGTACCCTAGTGGCACTGGGAGCATATAAGCAACCACTTAATCCTGACTCAGTAGGTCTTTCTATTTCGAAAGGAAAGACCTATTGTTATTCTATGGATTATTAGTATCATTCCACTTTTAAACGGATTGATATACAGCGTAGATATTTGGAACATTTGCAGATACTTTCTGAAGTTTCTGATACAGATATTTAATTTTGATCTTGACCTATTGAACTGTGGGCTTTGCTAATAAAAACATCATTTTTGCGAATACTGATCAAACGCAAAAGACGATGCAGCTGAAATTTAGAATGTAAAAGTTTGAAGATTTACCCACCAAAATGAGCGAATAAAATAAAGAGTTCGGGCAAGCAGTTTCCGAGTTCTTTCCCCTGGGGCTTTTTTCCGTGTCTTCGGTGTACAGTCAAAACTAAAGAACATATCTGAATGAAAGTTGATAGCTGGTAAGTCTTACATATGGCCATATATTTTTGAATTGTTACGTAAGAAGAACAAGTAGTTACCTCTCTTTATAGCTTTTCAGAACGCGTTATTTTATAAGGAAATAAGCTATGGCACTGATACTCAAAATATTAATGAACGCTTTAATGACCGAAAAGAATGTGACCTTAAATTTGTACTTTGACCTCCAGGAGCGTCTCTATATGAGTGCAAAGTTTGGTGGTCAAATCTTCAATGGCTAATGCCATCAGCCTGGAAATAAGGTCACGTGACCTACATAACGTTAAAAGGTCACCACTTCCGTTGCCTACGCGAGTATTGTAGGCGCGAAACACGAACGCCGAGCTATGTCAGTGTTCAATTTTGTCGCTAAATATAACCATTTACAAGGTAAGGGTGTCTAGAAGTTTAATTGAACGTAATGCAGCAAGACTTCCTTTCATCAAATATGAACGGTTGTGTATAATATCGTGTGTTGATTTCGAGAAATGATCTTTGAAAGCGCACAACTCGCCGGCCTTGGTTTGGTCATGTCTGTACCGGTTATGCATAATTTTCACTTGGCACGAAACGCTTCATGTTCGTTATATTTATACTCCCGACGTGCGAGAAGTAGAATACTCAGATTATGGTGGTATTCTGATCAATATTATGATATCTCGCTCAAAAAATAATGGAAAATTTGTTGGAAGTCTTGAAGTGAATACCCGCCATGTCTGCTTTCGCACGTGAATCGTGATTGTGTTATCCCATGGGAGCCCTTCCGTTGGAGGTACCGCTCTGCCATACCGTCCAACATGGATCAGTATACCGCAGTGAGGTGGTTGGCCACGTGATCGGTCAGACGATGACATGGAAAGATCCGGGTGTACAGATTTTAACACCCTAGTAAACAGACCAAAGCAAATGTTACGATTTAGGTTGAGAGATAATAAGTGCATTTATTGCCCTCACTAAATGTATTCTATTAACGTTTCTTCTTTCCTTTTATTATTTGCTATTTGTATGTCAGAGTGATTTTTTTTAACCTCTTTTCTACAGTTATTCGCAGCCTTCCTGACCTGGAAAACAAGTATATAACCGGTAAGCCAATGAAACAAATGCCCGCAAAATATCCGACAAGCTGTGCCCGTTATTGCCGGGTATATACAGGATGCCGTATGTTCAACTTTCACGAAAAGATGGAGGTATGTCGCTTCTACGGGACAGGAGACCAGAGTCCGGATTCAACCAATGTACCTGGGTGGACGGTTTGGGTCTTTGACGATCATAAAGATTAATTCGGCAGTTCGCATGTCTCGAGTATAGAAAAATGTCTGGCAGCTCTGAAAGTAATTGAACTGAATAACATTTAAACCCCAAGCCTCCCCAGAGATCGGCAATATTTGTCAATGCGTCGAGACAGAAGCTAACTGTTCTAGTTCAATTTACAGCTTGTATATTCGATCCTACAATATTTGTTGAACAGGTATATTTTTAGCAGCTATGTCAGGAAGACATGGATAGGATATAGTATAGCACCGGTCATAGCCAATAGAATTGCAGCATTCATTCCAAGGGTGAATCATTGTTCAATTAAACCTTGTTACAATTTTGGGGATGGCGATTGCGAATTAATAATTAGCCAACCAATGTTAAAATGTACGTTAACAATTCGAGTAACGAATGTGTACTTTTTAATTTGTTAAGGATAGAAGCCGAAAATCTGGGTATTATTCACCTGTGAGGTGGCCGAGTATTGATCAGTATATTGGTTGGGATTATCGTTGTTAATCTGTGTTTAATTTCTGCTGAGATCATACTGAGTTTGAAGGGAACATACTTAGACAGACTCCCTCACACCGCTGTTTCTATCTGTACCGGCCCTGGGATTATTTGCTTACACGAGTACCCACACCATATCAAGATCAAAACAAGCCATATGGGTGCATTGAGGTCTGTCCGTTTTAGTGTCTGGATCGCCACCGCGTAGCGGTGTCGACCAGACTATGCTGCCACTCACGAAATTTATGCAAATGTGTACGTGCACTATAATGCGATGACCCTGGGTTAACCTGTATCACTCCGCCAGTGATTTTCACTGTGTTGAGTCTTATATCCGGGTATTAACCAGAAAATGAAGAAAAAAACAGTCGTAATCGTTTCATGTGAACTAGAAATAAAACGAAATCTGAATTTGAGTGTATTTCATATTCATTTCTTCGCCCAGGGATTGCTTAAATCCGTGGACTATTTTTTTGTTCTTTGGTTCCGGGCGATCGGCTCAAACCCGGTTCTCAGCGCCCACCAGGCGATAACTCATGCCAGCACTGTGCTGTCACCGTAGACTGTTGTAAATGTAAATTGATGACCTGGTAATATGGTAAGCTGCCCACCTCGTGTTTGCCGTCTGTACGCTTTTTGCATCTGTCTGAGTTTGCGGTAAGTCAGATTACTTATAATATATATGTCTGGTGTTTATAGTTCGTAATTTGTTTGTTGACAACGATAGCGTTGGAGAGACAATTTGTGCGAAAATCCCTGTTAATGTTGCTGTACGATCATACGTTGCAAATCTTGTTCCTTGATCCGACTGTCGCACTTGACAGGTTCAGGTTCTGGGATTATGAAGACACCAGTTTTCAACACTCGTACGCTCTTTTCCGTGAAGTCAGCGTTCGTTACTATTTTAATGTGTACGCATACTGCATGGAATATATTTCCAGAGGAGATATGTGTCGAAGCAACAACAATAGTATTTACATTTTTCTCGTCTTGTGAACTTGACCGGATCCTGTCCACTGCAAATTTATGTATTCCGGGGGACTCTGCTCTCCGAATATAATTTAGTTTCAAAAAGCTTGAACAACAACAAAACTTTTCGAAAGTGGAAACAACAGAATTTGTCAGGTACCGCTTTCGAAAAGTTTTGTTGTTGGTGGTGTTCAAACTTTTTCAAACTAAATTATATACGCAATGATCGTACAGCAACAACAACAACAGGAATTTTCGCACGTTGTCAACAAACAAATTTACTATAAACATCATGCAGGCATATATAAGTAATGGGGACTTAACAAACTCATGCAGCTCTTGCAAATATCTGTGCTACACAAATAAAAACACATTAATAAAACTATCCAGTCTCCTCGCATATTTGTCGCTTTTTCACAATAAAATTGCATGAATTATGAAAATCTGCTCGCAAAAACTGGTAGAAGACATTGACGCAGACGATCCACTTTTAACCATATTACTGTAGATAGTTTCTTGCTACCATGAAGACCTAGCATATTTTTAAATGAACCGCCTTCACAAATTCACTTCCTTGAAGACTAAACTGTGTTCCAGTTGTGATTTCCGAAACAGACTCGTCCACAAATTGGAGAAAATCTCCACATTTATCCATACATCTGCTATCGACTGAAACATGCCAGCTGAAACGTTTTGAAACTTTAAATACATTATTGGCGATCCAGACATGAGTACTTTGAGTACTTTCATCGTTATTGTATTAGCTTTGCCCCTTGGTTACAGGTCAGCAAGGAGATGATGGGTCTGTCATGAGATATTTATGTATTGTTACGTGCATTGTCTCCTGTCTCATGATCCAGCAGCCAGTGGTGGAATAGGGCTATCGGTTCTGTCCTTCATTTATACACTCCATGATTCATGCATTACAATTCCCCTTCCGCCTCACATCATTTACTCAAATGTTGACGTGTATACATGTCAAAGACTCAGATGAAGATGTGTATCTCTCCTACTGTACATATATTCCCACACCCTTTTATTCGTGTCTTTTATTAGTCAAGGTTGGCGTATAATATATACTGGTGTTTCGATAGCGGTGGTTATCAAACGTACATCGTACATAACCCAAACCACTGTAGTTGTATATTATTGAATTATAGTTATTGTATCATTATCTGAGTAGTAAATGTTAAGTGTCATTTGCCTGTAGATGGCTTTACCAGTATGCATAAACTAATTTATCAAACATCAGGACGATAAAAATGGAGCAGACATTAACTTTAGGGCTAATTTTCACCCTCCGCCATTTTTAAAGATATTATCAAATGATTTGCTGACATCATCAAGATATCATTAAATCATCTCCTTTACCGCAACACAGCCCAATAAATCTCCAACCGCGCTATATTCACCAAACAAGAGTTTGGTCCCAATCATGATTTCATTGACTTCTTTTTGCAACATTTGATCAAGGAATTAAGGTTAATGTTGACTAGAACCAGTTTTAGTTGATTGTGGACAAACGTCAGTACCAGATTACACTCGACGTAATTCATCACAGGTACATGTACGCCATAACGTTCGAACGGATGAACATATAGTCCATGGGCCCAGACCAGAAATTCCACTTGTCGGTACCATCTAAGGAAACCAATCCTAGTTATGATTTTTTAATTGGTGTATATATATAGATCATATTTTGATGTGATAACCATTGCAGACTGGCAGCTTATTGGTAGTTTTCATCTCTGGAATGTACCCACCCTCCGCATAATGAAAGCGAAAAGGCAAACTCGGAAACATTCACTAATGATGCAATTGCTGTTTCCACATGGGGCTAGAATGAACTACAAACCACAAATACATGTCTGAAATGCTTTATTTATACCATCCGAATAACCCTTTCTGTCATTCGTGAAGGCAGAATTTGTTTTATGGCAGAAAGGGGCGAACAATAGGGCCTATCAAAATGTTGTTGATTATGTGATTTTCAGTACATTTTAATTTGTAATATTGTCATAGTGCTACTGAACCGCAGTAGCCTACAACATGCACATGTTGTATGAGGAAAACATTTATGAACATTTTACAAGTTTTTACCACAGTTATAGGAATTGTCCTTCCCCTACCCTAGTTCCAACAAGCGTCCAAAAAGTGAAATTTATGTATAACCCAAATTTCACCACGCTACTGTGGCATGTTTATGTACTATGCTTTACTCATGCATATTTGTAGCCATGAATGTATGTGATTGTGCCAAAACATTCACACCATGGATCAGTAGTCTAGTCTTCATCACTGTTATCAGCATCAGAGTCATATAGTATAACAAATACTGGAACGCCACCTCGCACACTTGGCTGTCTGCCTTGCCTTCAGCCATACCCAGTGGCTAGTAGGGGGCTTCTGGGTTATTTAGGTCGAAAGTAATCTGACCAGCACTCATCAGGTTTATTGACGTTATGTCGATTTTACCTTTTCAGCATGGGAAGTGCATCTGCACACAGTGCTGGCTGGTAAAGTTTTCGGCATATTTGTTTGTGATCCAGTATTTCTTTAAGATCCCTTTCAGCCATTTCGTGTATGGATTGAAAGTCGTTATGACGCATACGTCGTTTCAGTACAGACTTATTCTGTATGCCCTCGTTCCTCTTGGGGTATTTGTTTCTGTCGGTAATTTCCGAGGTAGAGTATCCTCTCTTTTTAAGCTTTTGCTTGAAGTATTCTGACTAGTCTATGTAGTCTGCAGTATTATTGCAGTTTCGTATACCTATCTTTCAGTTCTTCCGTAATGTGCTGATTTGCTGTATAGGTATTTGTAGGTTTCAGTTGGCTTTGTTTAGCATTTCACATCAAGTATTTAGTCAGTCGAACATCTTTTCCCCTTGAAAACGGCAACGTCTAGATAATTGACCTCGTTTTCAGATATTTCATACGTGAATTTCAATGGAGTATGTGCGTTATTAGCCATCTCAAATAAACTCTCAGCTACGGTTTTATTTGCCTGTAGTAGTATG
Organism: Hanleya hanleyi; assembly: GCA_036873755.1. Taxonomy (NCBI): domain Eukaryota; kingdom Metazoa; phylum Mollusca; class Polyplacophora; order Lepidopleurida; family Hanleyidae; genus Hanleya; species Hanleya hanleyi. The sequence goes on from JAVTVY010033463.1 coordinate 9,899, forward strand.
AAGCCATCATCCCGAAAAGTTTGTGTAACATAATCATTTCTTTGTGTGGGAATGTGGCAATTAGCTGACTGATATGCTTGTATATCGCTATATCGCACAGTTCCAGGGAAGGGACTGCTCCCCGTGGTGCTAGTTCAGTTAGCTTTGTTTAGGATTTCACATCAAGTATTGAGTCAGTCAAATATCTCTTTCCCTTGAAAACGGCAACGTCTAGATAATTCGCCTCGTTTTCAGATATGGTGAGTCTGGGTTTTCAGCAGAGTTATTGCAGGTGTGGCCCCTAGGACCAGTATTTATTATACTATATTACTTGACTTCGTGTCTCGCTGGTTCAACACGTGTATCGAAGTTGACCTTTGGTCTTCTTTGATCCTTGTAGTAATTTCTGTGGAATTACCCAGACCCGACCATGATTGCCCGTGGTGAACTATACCTCCAGCCAAAACAGAAGACAATTCTTACTGTCCTGCTAGACTTGCCTCCATTGTCATATTTCCGGTATATCTGTATGTGCTATACAAACCAGCAGATATCTAAAGCCGCATATACCGTATTAAAAGCGCAGCTGTCTGTTCAGTACAGTGTAGGCGAATTAGTGTATATCGCACCTCTCAGAATGTATTAAAATAAACATGTATAATGTAGTATTCAGACTGACACAGTATAATAAACTTGTATGTCAGACTCATACTGCATTAGCTGCATTGATTTCTAACGTCCTTCTGTGCACAAGATTATATTCTTTGTGTTTGAGAAAACGAGAAATTTGACAGCTGGTTTTTGCTTTCTTCTCCAGTTTCCGTCTAGCCATATTGTCTATGGGTATAGTGAATATCTCTCCGTGGCTTTGTGCGTGTTAAGAGATGATATTATATGGCGCAATAACAAAGTACCTGCTGGTTTGTTTAGCACACGCAGATAAACCATATGACAATGGGGGCCGAGGTCTTTTATCAAGACAACGGTATATGCGGCTTTAGATATCTGCTGGTTTGTATAGCGCATACAGATATACCGGAAATATGATAATGGAGGCAAGTCTAGCAGGACAGTAATACTTGTCTTCTGTTTTGACTGGAGGTATAGTTCACCACGGGCAATCATGGTCGGGTCTGGGTAATTCCACAGAAATTACTACAAGGATCAAAGAAGACCAAAGGTCAACTTCGATACACGTGTTGAACCAGCGAGACACGAAGTCAAGTAATATAGTATAATAAATACTGGTCCTAGGGGCCACACCTGCAATAACTCTGCTGAAAACCCAGACTCACCATATCTGAAAACGAGGCGAATTATCTAGACGTTGCCGTTTTCAAGGGAAAGAGATATTTGACTGACTCAATACTTGATGTGAAATCCTAAACAAAGCTAACTGAACTAGCACCACGGGGAGCAGTCCCTTCCCTGGAACTGTGCGATATAGCGATATACAAGCATATCAATCAGCTAATTGCCACATTCTCACAAAAAGAAATGATTATGTTACACAAACTTTTCGGGATGATGGCTTCATACTACTACAGGCAAATAAAGCCGTAGCTGAGAGTTTCTTTGAGATGGCTAATAACGCACATACTCCATTGAAATTCACGTGTGAAATATCTGAAAACGAGGTCAATTATCTAGACGTTGCCGTTTTCAAGGGGAAAAGATGTTCGACTGACTCAATACTTGATGTGAAATGCTAAACAAAGCCAACTGAAACCTACAAATACCTATACAGCAAATCAGCACATTACGGAAGAACTGAAAGATAGGTATACGAAACTGCAATAATACTGCAGACTACATAGACTAGTCAGAATACTTCAAGCAAAAGCTTAAACAGAGAGGATACTCTACCTCGGAAATTACCGACAGAAACAAATACCTCAAGAGGAACGAGGGCATACAGAATAAGTCTGTACTGAAACGACGTATGCGTCATAACGACTTTCAATCCATACACGAAATGGCTGAAAGGGATCTTAAAGAAATACTGGATCACAAACAATTATGCCGAAAACTTTACCAGCCAGCCACAATTATGCTATAGGCGGGGTAAAAGCATCAGTGAAATACTGAAAAAAATATAAAATCTGACCATAACGGTCAATGCGTATAGGCTCCCTGATGAGGGTTTCGCTGGTCAGAAATAAGAATTTTGAACCTAAAATAACCCGAAACTTGCACCCGCAGATACTAAACAATAAATACTAGGTATAACCTAGAAAACAAAACGGGCAAGTAGGAGTCTGGGTTTTCACCAGTGTTATTGCAGGTGTGGCCCCCTAGGACCAGTATTTATTATACTATATGACTTGAGCTTCTTAGTTACCTGAAATGATCTGTTTTGCTACTAAAATCTGAAATTAAATACACTTATGACATTATAAAATACATTTATATACTTTCCAGTGTGCACAACCTGAAACATTTCTGGTGGGGCGAAAGATTATATCAAATTTGAGCTACATTGTAATTTTTTATATATTCAGCCGCAATGTGCATTTCGGGGGTATGGGAAGGAAAAATTCTACAACTTTGTTGAAACCAGCTGGATGGTCCTCCTTTGTGCTTCCCTGCAAACAAGGTACATATGGGTAGCTGATCCATTAGGACTGTGGCACTCATATGGGACACATAACATTCCGTAAATAATGATAATAATAAATCCGCAAAATTTCACAAAATCCAGCGTGCAAATCAGCCTTTTGAATACCAAACTAAAGCATGTGCCTCAAGATGGGAAGTATGCTTGTTGTAACTGTGCAGATAACAATTCTGGATATCCGGAGCTGTTATTGAATGATATTACCTTCATGGGATGTGTCAGTAGTCCATTGTGTGATTTTCCCCAAAAAGTCAATATCTCAGAATGGTAAAATGGTAAAAATGCAAAATATACACTAAGCTGCTCTTCTGGAACGGTTATCACATATTGAAATAATCATATAGTCCCTACCAATAACTTAGTGGCCCTAAAGTTTGGTTTCCTCTGATGGTACCGATATATGCCTGGGCCCATGGACTAATAGGATGATTATTATTGCCCATTCACCTCAGTCACGTGATCAGGTATTACAGTTGCTGAGCTTTGTGCTGTGATTTTTGAAAGTCCCCGTTATCGCATAGACCTGTTCAGATCTGTATAGATACTTGCTGAAAGCGTCGGTGTGACAATCGCATTTGGGGGGGAGGCAGAATGACTGGACAGGTAATGCTTAATCCTATCCTGTATGTGTTTTTTTTGGTTTTCGCTCTGAAGTTATTTCAAATTAGATAAGAAAGCTATTCCAAGAATTCTTCGTTTTGTGATTTTTTTTCTCGATATCCTGAATTTCAACGGTGAGAAAGAATCTAGAATTTCTATCAGAAACACTCAATTCTTCGCGACGTCGGTTTTCATTTGCTTCATGATCGGTTTTCATTCGAGGCAGATTACCGAGAAGATGATATGGCATCAGTCGAGAAACTTTCCTGAATTGTTCTCAGTCGATAAAAATGGTTAAAAATCGGTTCAAAGTATCGACTTATCTAGCCTGGTACCTTGGCTAGAATGTAACAGTGCTAACATATGCGAATTTATCAGGGAACCGGGCTTGAAAAGTGGTTCTAAATATCCCATGCATGTGTTATAGTTACATGTATGCACTATATAATCTGTTTTAATGTGCAACGACATTTATACATCTATTTCTCGTTCATAATCTATATTTGATAGTCACCGACATTACATTTCATACTTTAAGATTTGGTACGTAAAACGATAATTTAGTGCATATATATTTACATGTTTTCATATTTTATCGATTCATAATAATTGCCTAAGAGTTCAATGTATGTGTTCGAAAACAATACATGTTATTTCTATCATGTTTATTAATAGTAGACATTTATATCGCTGTAAAATTCTCCTGAATTATCATTTGTAATTACAATATGTACATACGCTATATCTCACTGTTTATGGAATGTAGATTGACAAAGAGTATTTTATTGCCAGCTGTCATGTTTAAGCATGCTGACATTTGAATTAAATGGAAGTATATCCCGCCGTAATAATAGCACAATATTATCACTTCGCGGCAGACATGTGGCGGTGTCACACCGGTCGGCTGTTAGTTTGACAGGTTTGAGAATGGGCCAAGCTGCCAGGCTCAAGGAGTGAGAAAACAAGTACAACTAAAAAACTGTGTTACCTATGTTTGAATTCAGTGACCACATGTCGTACGTGAAGCTGTCGAACACATATAAACCCAGAAACTTCTAGGTTTGAATCAGAAGACACACTGCGGTGTAATAAAGAATTTCCCGGGTTTCCAGCTCTGCATTCGTGTAATAAAGAAGTTTCCGTGTGTGCAGCTCTGCAGTGCGAATTATTTTAGGTTAATACCTATTTTAAATATAGTGAGTGACTGCTATTCGATTTACTTATTGTATGCTTATGTTTTCCATTTTACTAATTGAATTCTATGTTAAACAGAAAGCAGATGCTATTCCATTTATTTATTGTTCGCTTATGTTTGCCATTTTATCAGTTGAATTCTATGTTAAAAAGAAAGCAGATCGAAAGATTCCACATTTAACTAAATTTATAATTCAAACATAATGTATATGTATTTGATTAACGTTTCGTTACCTATTTGTATCGTTTCTTATTATATAATGTAAATCGAATTTGGATACTAAATGTATTACATCAGAAGACACACTGCGCTGTAATAAAGAAGTTCCCGTGTTTGCAGCTATGCATTGCGACTTTATTTTTAGGATAATTCATATTTTAAATAAGGCCTCGATCCCCGGTTCATCAATTTGAGCTTTTCCTTATGAGCTTTCCAAAACAACTATCCTTTGCGGAGCAACGGAACAAACACCAATAACCACCTGCAAGACTTCGACAAGAACCCAGTTTACACAAAGTACAGACGTACAGCCCACATTCAACTATCACATCGGTTCCGATCTCCAAGAAAAGCGGCATGATGATCCCTACATTTGAAGGCCTGTCTACACAGCACGCTCGCTCGTGATTGGATAAATCCAGACGATATGCTGATTGTAATAAATATGAAGCTAACACAAATTGGAACCAAGTTTCTAAGCGAAGTGGACATTTGGTACCACAGTCTAGCCGTCTATCATAAAAATAACTTCAAATTGCACGAGGCTGCCTGTTTGGAACGTCTTCACACCAGCCACGATCCGACAGAAATGTATTCAATGAAGCAGATGCCATCAGAAAACGCTCAGGCATTCTTGTATCGATTTTTACAAAAAGCAGCGGACTGTAATTTAGATGGCCTCAACACGGCCAATCTGCCAATCGCTCAGTTATTGCCCAACGCGAAGTCTTACAAAAAGACCCAAAATACTAAAACAATGTCTGAGTTAGTGACTGCAGAGGGATCAGCTGAACAGGCTGCACCTGTGAGCGGAGATATAGAATCCAAACTAGCGGAACGAATA
>JAVTVY010033464.1:0-13611 GCA_036873755.1 Hanleya hanleyi
TTCCTTCGCACCCCCAAACTGTCCACTTTGGCTACTACTCGTACTGATGACGTCACAGATGACATGGACATCCCTCAAATCGGGGTCTGCACCACGAGGGCCACAAGATGACACCTCCTACGACACATTCGGACCAATAGTGTGCCATCTATACCCTAAACACACCCCCACGCACCCCCAAAATGACCACTTTACTTACTATACCCAACAGCGCATGCACAGATTGACGCGACTTGCCATAAAAAACACGCCATTCTGACTCTACCTCACAAAAACTTAACTTTGACACCTCCCACGGCCCATTTGGACCAATAGTGTGCCATCTCTACCCCAAACACACCCCAACGCACCCCCAAAATGCCTGCTTTATATACTACAGCCAGATTGCGCATGCGCAAAATATTAAAAACGGACGATACATTACCGCTTAACTTCGAGACCCCTCCCATCGTGTTCTGCGTGGCGAGACGAGAAAAACAAGACCAAACAGCGCATATCGCAATGAACATGTGTGAATTTCCCAATATGGACCTATCCCCCTGAGCCAGTATGGGCCTATGGGCCTATCCCGACCTCCGTGAACTTTTCGGAAAATTTCACCGCTTAACTAGGAGACCCCTCCCATCGTGTTTTTCGTGGCGAGACGAAGAAAACAAGACCAAACAACCCATAGTAAAATCCCAAAAATGACCCCCCCCCCATACCCCATACAGGCATTTTCCCCTATAGATGCAAATGTGCGAATCAGGCCCCTATTGTAGAGGTAAAGTCCGTGTTTCGCTTTTTATATTTTTTTTTCTGTGAAAACATGTACCCACGCATGACTTGATAGGCAGGCCCCGATAAGCTCGGAAACCGATATTAGCTCTTTTGAATAGGATCGATAGTGGTTTTCCCCTATTGTAGGAGTAAAGTCAGTGTTTCGCTTTTTATATATTTTTTCTGGAGAAACTTTTACATGCAACCACCCATGACTTGATAGCCCTGGAGGAGGGCTTCACTTTGACACCTCACTCGACCCAATCGGCCACTAGGGGTCCACCTCGGTCTCAAAACGTCTATTCCCATACTCATTTTAGGCATTCCCCGTATACATTAACATTGGAGTCACTTGGTTGACATGGTACTACTTTCGCAGCTTTTTTGATCGCATCACCGCCAGACCGCATCAACGCGGAAATTCGAGATCAAAAGTCATGTGACCTGGTGGCGCCACCTGTCGGAACTATAGTGCACTTGACCTCCACAACCCGCCCCAATAACGCCCCCTGGCGCCCCAAAGAGTTATCTCCCCCCGGCAAAATGGGAGTCTATATGCGGTGACTATACTACTAAGGTCCCTCCGTCAAAATAACCATTTCGTTTTATCATTAAATAACTGGTTAATTATTACCTGTACAGTTTTAAATACATACACGATAACGGTAGCTTTGGTGTATTGTCGCAATGGCGCATTTTGGTTTCCTCTGTCGGCCATTGGCACCCTGTATAGTAAGCTTAAGTTTTCTCCGATTCAGAGGGCGACAATACGCCATTACGATGGCCGCATCCGTCTTCCATAGATAGCAGCATGAATGTATTTATTTGTGGCATGATGCAATTTTCAACAGCCCATTATTCTGTTTGGGTTGTATATGCCTATAATTCTGCTTGACCGGTAACTGCCAATTTTTAGCCCTTCTCTTTCTCCTCCTTTCGTTATTGAGTTCACTGCGAAACAGCGTCACGGTAGGCGAGGCAGGGACGGCGGAAGAGGGGGGAGCGGAGGGCAATGCGCCCCCCCCCTCCCCAATATTTCAGCGAAAAGAAAAACAGAAAAAAACCGAACAAACACGACACAAAAAAAAACAAGGCAGCGGAAAAACCGCTAGACTAAAGCAAAAGCAAAAATAAACCTATACGGTATTATATCTATATATTGAATGCAGATTTTACTTTCCAATAAGCATCATCCTTGCTCATTCACATTCAAAATCTGGCTCTGTGTTCGCCTTCCCAACAAATATAAAATATCTGTGTTCTTGGCATGGCCAAAGCTTAATATACCTTTCGATTGAAATTATTCCTACGAAGTAGGCTACAGATTGCAAATTGTCCGGTAATGAGTCAGTCAGTCCATCCGAATACTTTCGTCGGCAAAATAAGGAGAACCGTTGACATTAGAACCTTGATTTTTGGCATGAAGGTGCATTAGGGGACTGTTACCAACACGGTCTGAGCTGACCTACTTTTGATGAAAATTTCTGGTGATTTTTGATGAAAATCACTGCTGATTCTGACTTGGGCAGTGCCCATCTTAATATAGGCAGGATTTCAACTGGAGGTGGAGATTTCCAAGAGCTCAGTTCGCGTCGGAGTCCTAATGCCTACCCTACTTCGTAGGTCCTGTGACGTTAGTCACACTGCTCATGTATATAGTTAATATTTAAATTATATATACCGGTACTTCCGAAAATCATCATTTGTTTGACGGCGAATATTTAAAATAAAACTTGTGAGAAACACCAAAACAGGCACAACAAATAGAGCTTTACTTCCTCGTTGAATGTTGAATAATGGCGTCCAAATCAGCCTCGCTTTTTAACGAACATGCGCAATGACTTTTCATCGCATAGCTCCATCGCATAGCCCCATCGCATAGCTCCATCGCATAGCCCCATCGCATAGCTCCATCGCATAGCCCCATCGCATAGCTCCATCGCATAGCCCCATCGCATAGCTCCATCGCATAGCCCCATCGCATAAACCGATAGTGGGTTTCCCCTATTGTAGGGGTAAAGTCAGTGTTTCGCTTTTTATATATTTTTTCTGGAGAAACTTTTACATGCAACCACCCATGACTTGATAGCCCTGGAGGAGGGCTTCACTTTGACACCTCACTCGACCCAATCGGCCACTAGGGGTCCACCTCGGTCTCAAAACGTCTATTCCCATACTCGTTTTAGGCATTCCCCGTATACATTAACATAGGAAGTCACTTGGTTGACATGGGACTACTTTCGTAGCTTTTTTGATCGCATCACCGCCAGACCGAATCACCGCGGAAGAATTCGAGGTCAAAAGTCATGTGACCTAGTGCACTTGAATTCCACAACCCGCCCGAATAACTCCCCCTGGCGCCCCAAAGATTTATCTCCCCCGGAAAAATGGGAGTCTATATGCGGTGACTATACTACTAAGGTCCCTCCGTCAAAATAACCATTTCGTTTTATCATTAAATAACTGGTTAATTATTACCTGTACAGTTTTAAATACATACAGGATAACGGTAGCTTTGGCGTATTGTCGCAATGGCTCATTTTGGTTTCCTCTGTCGGCCATTGGCACCCTGTTTCTCCGATTCAGAGGGCGACAATACGCCACTACGATGGCCGCATCCGTCTTCCATAGATAGCAGCATTAATGTATTTTTTTGTGGCATGACGCAGTTTTCAACAGCCCATTCTTCTGTTTGGGTTGTATATGCCTATAATTCTGCTTGACCGGTAGCTACCAATTTTTAGCTCTTCTCTTTCTCCTCCTTTCGTTATTGAGTTTACTGCGAAACAGCGTCACGGTAGGCGAGGCAGGGACGGCGGAAGAGGGGTAGCGGAGGGCAATGCGCCCCCCCCTCCCCAATATTTTCAGCGAAAAAAATCCCGAAAAAAACCCCAAACAAACACGACACAAAAAAAACAAGGCAGCGGAAAAACCGCTAGACTAAAGCAAAAGCAAAAATAAACCTATACGGTATTATATCTATCTATTGAATGCAGATTTTACTTTCCAATAAGCATCATCCTTGCTCATTCACATTCAAGATCTGGCTCTGTGTTCGGCTTCCCAACAAGTATAAAATATCTGTGTTCTTGACATGGTCAAAGCTTAATATACCTTTCGATTGAAATTATTCCTACGAAGTAGGCTACAGATTGCAAATTGTCCGGTAATGAGTCAGTCAGTCAGTCAGTCCATCCGAATACTTTCGTCGGCAAAGTAAGGAGAATCGTTGACATTAGAACCTTGATTTTTGGCGTGAAGGTGCATCAGGGGACTGTTACCAACACGTTCTGACCTGACATACTTTTGATGAAAATTTCTGGTGATTTTTGATGAAAATCACTGCTGATTCTGACTTGGGCAGTGCCCATCTTAATATAGGCAGGATTTCAACTGGGGGTGGTGATTTCCAAGAACTCAGTTCGCGTCGGAGTCCTAATGCCTACCCTACTTCGTAGGTCCTGTGACGTTCATGTATATAGTTAATATTTAAATTATATATACACCGGTACATCCGAAAATCATCATTTGTTTGACGGCGAATATTTAAAATAAAACTTGTGAGAAACACCAAAACAGGCACAACAAATAGAGCTTTACTTCCTTGTTGAATGTTGAATAATGGCGTCCAAATCAGCCTCGTTTTTTCACGAACATGCGCAATGACTTTTCATCGCATAGCTCCATCGCATAGCCCCATCGCATAGCTCCATCGCATAGCCCCATCGCATAGCCCCATCGCATAGCTCCATCGCATAGCTCCATCGCATAGCCCCATCGCATAGCCCCATCGCATAGCTCCATCGCATAGCTCCATCGCATAGCCCCATCGCATAGCTCCATCGCATAGCGCCATCGCATAGCCCCATCGCATAGCCCCATCGCATAGCCCATCGCATAGCTCCATCGCATAGCTCCATCGCATAGCCCCATCGCATAGCTCCATCGCATAGCCCCATCGCATAGCCCCATCGCATAGCTCCATCGCATAGCTCCATCGCATAGCCCCATCGCATAGCTCCATCGCATAGCCCCATCGCATAGCCCCATCGCATAGACTCCATCGCTCCATCGCATAGCTCCATCGCGCATCGCATAGCTCCATCGCATAGCCTCATCGCGCATCGCATAGCGCGACTTTTTATCGCATAGCTCCATCGCTCCATCGCATAGCTCCACCGCTCTATCGCATAGCTCCATCGCGCATCGCATAGCTCCATCGCATAGCCTCATCGCGCATCGCATAGCGCGACTTTTTATCGCATAGCTCCATCGCTCCATCGCATAGCTCCATCGCGCATCGCATAGCTCCATCGTTCCATCGCATAGCTCCATCGCTCCATCGCTCCATCGCGTTGAATTAGAAATGAAAGACGCGATGGCCCCTCTCGGCCATCATAGTTCATTCATTTATTGTCCCGTACCGAAACAGAGGCCGCATGACACCTCAAATGTAGGCCGACTATCTGGCGTGATTGCATAAGTCCCATAATGTCTGATAACATATTTTACCCTGCAGTGGATAAGCTCGTGCCTTAATTCGCTTTACTATAATTAGCGTACCTTATGTTGCAGCATGTATCGTATGGGTATACGGTGACGGCTCTACAACGTAGATTATAGGTAAAGTAAAAGAGATATCACACAACTAGCCCCGTCCGAAACGTGCTCAGTCGAATATATAAGCTCATCTAATATGATGTCCTTACTTTTCTAGGCGTACTTGCTGTGTGGTACTCACAAGGTTAAAAGTTGACAATGTGAAGTTACCTAGTCAAGTAACATGACTCTGGTTTAATTATCAGAGTCATGCCGTATACGACCCAAGGCGATTCACTGATGAAAATAAAACGTCAGAAAATAGACGAGAAATTCACATCCACACATCCCCAAGTCCCACTGTCATAAAAGTATGGTCCATCTGGGTTCGCGATACACCAAAAATAGCAGCCAGAAACACTTACTTGCATTCCAAATACAGCCGAGAAAATCCCAGTCAAAAATGTAAAATTTTCACCATCTTGATACTAGCATGGCTTTTCCAAAAATTATATTGACCGTAAGGACGCCCAATGACGAGTTTCCCCACAATCAATTTAGTTGAAATTCTGTTCTATTCATTTTTTGTACTTTATAATGTGGAATTCAAGATGGGTGCTAAAGGAAATATAAAGTTCTATGTACTAGTATTTTGATCTAAAAAATACAACATTTCAGGGGTTATTCCGGACCATTCAATATGAGGCTGGGTATAATTTTTGGAAAAGCCCTTGTATCAAGATGGTGGAGATGTTTCCATTTCTTGACTGGGATTTTTTTCGGCTGTATCTGGAATGCAAGTAAGTGTTTCTGGCGGTTATATTTGGTGTATCGCGAATCCATATGGACCATACTTTATGACAGTGGGACTTGGGGATGTACGTGTGGATGTGAATTTCTGATTTATTTTCTGACGTTATATTTTCGTCAGTGAATCGCCTTGGATCGTACGGCATGACTCTGATAATAAAATCGGAGTCATGTTACTTGACCAGAAGTTACCGCATTCGGTCAAGAGAAATGGCGGAACGTTAGTGTAGTAATTTGAGACACGAAGATGCGGAAATATGGTCTATAACAAATATAATTATTTATATAGATTTATACATATCGTGTGTAGGATTTAAGTAAATTACAGAAGAAATAAATTGCTATGTATATACACTGCTCGCGCTGACCTGGCGTTTTGGTACAGAAGTGACCGACCACATGCACGTTAGAACGTGCATGATCAAACACTCCGCATCTTGACCATGACAAATGTGGTCAAAACGACCATAAGAATTAGATGTATCCTCCTGTAGTGCATATTGGATTTCTACATGTCGTTGTTGTTGTTGCTGTTGTATTTTTATTTATTTATTTTTTTAAAAACGGAGGGAATGCACGGGATAGATAGGCCTCAAACCCACAAAGATTTACCCAAATTCTGACCCGTACGGCCCTCCGTACATTATTTTGAGCATGGACGGTGTGGAGACAAGTCTTGATGAAAATTACCTGAGAGTGGTTTACCAAGGCCTGCCCTGTTGACCATCAGTGATGTTGGCAACAATTCAGCGTCAGATGTGTTATCCTCGTGAAGACATGCACTGACAACGGGCGCGGAGGTCTGCACTTTGTTTCACACTTTCACTGCAATCCGTCATTGCGAGGGTTTCAAATCGTGGGGACTAGTAGTTATTTCATTTATTCTTTATTAATCACGGTCTTGGTCCAAACAGAACTCTACCTGTTCAAACAAGTTATGTCTATAAAGGCACTATCTCTGTTAATGTACCAATAAAGACAGGCCTGTATAGCCAGGATATCTTGAGTTGGGGTTCGCTTTCGCGTCAAAAGGGCTCATAAGGAGGTTCGATGGAAAACGAAAGGGGCATATAAGGGTTTCGCTTTCTTCTGAAAAGGGCATTTGTTTGGGGGAGGGGAATAATATTATGCAAGGAGAGTTCGCTCGAGCCCTCTGACCCCACTTTGACCAGGTTAGGAGACTCCCGTTCTCTGAAATGGAGGTAAAAAAGGTCGTTTTTGCTCAATAAATCAGTTCACGTAACGAATTCAGAAAAATCCTCTTGAGGCGCACTCAGATATATGTATCCGCATCAAATGGTACCGTAAACTGGGGTTATAAGGGACACTTTTTTATAATTTTTCATATCACTTTCGCAAATATGTAGCTAATTAGAAAAAGACCATATGCCATTTTGTGACTTATTACTCAGTCTTGATATTGGTGATGGCTATGATTCATAATCTGTTTCAGGATTTTTTTTCTTTTTTGTGACTGTTCCTTATTACCCCAGTGATGGGGTTATAAGGGACAGTCATTCATTTGTGTTGATGGTTATAAGGGACGCATACTACGTTTTAAAAAATACGAAAGAATGAATACAAATCATGTAAAGACAGGATAAGAAAATATTTGCGGAAGTGATCTGAAAAGTCTGAAAATGGGGTTATAAGGGCCGATTATCACTGATTTTGGAATGTCAAAGTTCCAGCATGACAAGCCTCTGTCAACAGCTGCAGACGCTTTCATTGTGTCTTCTTTTATGTGATTACGTCGATTTTTCGTGCCCAACTTAGGCTTTTGTATCCGTGGCATGGTGTCCCTCATTACCCCATGTGCCTGATGTGAAATAAAAGAAAATAAAATTAGATTCTTGTGAATAATAATATCATAATGAAACTTATAGTTTATAAACCTAATAACTTCTACAACATGTACAAAATGTGATTCCTCTCATAGATACTTTGAACTCTCCTGAAAAGATAAAGTTTTGGACATTACTATTTTTTGACAAAATGCATACATATTTTCGGTTTAAGTTCTTTAATAGTGTAAATTATGATGGAAACTCAACTCACCTATGGTGCTTTGTCAAATACCTCAGATTCACAAAAAAAACAATCTGTTTGAAAGTAAAGTAGAAAAATACATTTAAATGAAAATCTGGAAAAGTGTCCCTTATTACCCGGCCGTCCCTTATAACCCCAGTTTACGGTAGTAAACAAAAATAAATTGTCATCTTTCTAATTTGCATAATAATAGGCCAAACGTCTCTCTCGCTGTTTAAACAACAATGACTGGTTCTTAAAATGGCAAATTAATTTTAGGACATGGAACATCAGGTAAACTAATGCGCCTGAAATTTTGAAGCATTGGTTAAGAAGGAATCAAAAGTTATTGAGCAAAAAAAGACCTTTTTTACCTCCATTTTAGAGAGCGGGATCGCCCTAACCTGTTGGCTTCGGATTTCAGTTCACTCGATATTGCTCTGGTCATATTATAATATTTTTGCTCTATGCATTATACATGTATATTGTATTTGCACCAGAACAACCACTCACATAGTCAAGTAACATGATTGTGATTTTATTATTAGCCGTACGATCAAATGCGATTCACTGACGAAAATGAAATTTCAAAAAAATAGACCAGAAATTCACATCCACACACCCTCAAGTCGCACTGTCATAATGTATGGTCCATCCGGGTTCGCAACACACCAAAAATAGCAGCCAGAAACACTTACTTGGGACAGCCGAAAAATATGCCAGTCAAAAAATGTAAATATCTCCATCTTGACACAAGGGCTTTTCTAAATATTATATCCACCCCCTCATCTAAGGACGAGTTTCCCCAAAAACAATATAATTCAAATTCTGTTCTATTCATTTTCTGATACTTTATAATGTGGAAGTTAAGATAGTTGTTGATGAAAATATAAGTTCTATGTATTTTGATGTAAAATACAAAATTTCAGGTGTATTTCTGGACCATTCAATAGGAGGGTGGGTTTAATTTTTGTCGGGTTTACCAAGGGTAAACCCTACATTAGTATCACTTTTCAGTTTTTCTTTTTTCTTCTGCACATGTGTAGTTTTGATCTCCTGCCCGGAGACTGTTCTCATTTGATGCCCCTTACAGCATTCACAACAGGCCTCGCACAAGCCATGCAATTCCAGGCGCTAAGAGTAATGGAATTTCGTTGAAAGGACATGGAAAGTCAGAGGAAATATATGTACAGAGTCCGGGAAAATGAGTGGAAAAAGCTAAGTTATTCTCTGAAGTTCAGCGAAATTTATTGCGGAATAAAAATCCAAACAGCCGTGAAACGTGTTTGCTGGTGACCCTTCGCCAGATTGGAACGAGGTCAGACAGCTCATTTACATATTTTGTGTAGTCCATTGGTTGAACTAAACTCGTGACTGTTTCCCGCTGAATTAATATTCATATTCTGTGACGTGTATTGGTCGAGGTCATAATGTCGGCAGCTGATTGGCTCACGCTCTTGACATCTGTACTAATTTACGTATCAGAACTGTCGCCATTTGAACTGGTCAAATTGCAATCGCCATTGTTCGTTGGTTTGGAATTTAGCTTTGGGCTAATTTTGCCGATGCCGGGAAAATGCAAATTTAGTGAACATTGGCTGAGACTGGATGATTATAACTGTGGTTGTCCCGTCACGGTGAGAGGACAGCAACGTGCACGGTGTGTCAAACAAATGTGGATCTGTCCAATATCGGCGATGGTCCTTTACGGAGCCATACAAAAATTACAGGATACACAAACTTTACACACATATTCTTGAGGTTGTTCTATAACTATATGGCACTTTATGAATTATTATTACGAATATGAATTTTAATATTTTTGAACATTTTTCAATCTTTGGTAAGCTACCTTACAACAAAAGTTATGATTCATATATAGTGCAAGATCACAAAGATGATCTTCACTTTAGATAGGGAATCGTCCTCAATGCGTTTTTGATACACACAGCTGGTGGGGCTAATTTTTGTCTAAAAAGCACCAAATTGACCATTTGAATAGATAAAGATAAAGAATAATCAAGACCTACAGACAAACACAACCAGACTTACAGTGGTTCAAACCTGCCGTATTTTGCACTTTTCGGTGCATTTACAGTCGACATTTTCTCTCCAAAATTCTCGTTGCAAAATTATGACACCTTTAACCAAAATCATATTTAGACTGATTTGTTGGTCAAAATAGCTAAAATTGGTTTTGGTTAAAGGTGTCCTATTTTTGTAACAAGAGAAAATCCGCACCGAAAAGTGCCTAAAAATACGAAAATAAGCCAACTTACCAACTTTTAGCGAGCCATAAATCCGTGTTCGTGCATCTGCAGTCCTTCATTATTTCGGGTCTTATAATTCAGCATGAAGGCTGTACAAAATGGTCCATTTCATATCCCTTTGATAAAAGTGAAAGTTTGGCCCTTCAAACCGAACAGCTTGAGGACGATTCCCTATGTCAAGCGAACACCACCATTCTTCCCAAATATGGGACTAATAAACTCCTCTGATGCAAGTAAACCCGACATCAGTACTTTAAGTACTTTGATTATAAATTACAAGCGTCTAGTCCGTCATTCATAATCCAACCATCGTCCATTAGAGAATATCCGCGTCCATAATCCAAAGACCTATTCCATATTCCATATAACAGTATTAGCACCAAATTCAAAAAGACAATCATAGTATACATAAACATAGGCTTGTTTCCTGCAAGAGAGAAGCGGTCAACAGTTTTCAATGATGCCGGCAAGACATCATGATGTTCCAAAAATATCAAATCCGTATCGCTGATCAGTATTCTTAATCCATAATATTCGTTGTACGGTCGTCATCTAAAGAATGATGCATCTCAGTCACGCTTTGATTGTGACTGTTCATATGAGTACCATGAGGATCTTGAAGTACATGGGTGCATACGGCCCCTAGCCCCGGGTTAAGCGGAATTAGACACAAGTTACAAAACGTAGCGCCATAGATCTTGCACGCTACGTTCGTATTTTGCTATCAGCATGCGATATGTATCGCCAAAGGAGGTGTTCGGTTTGACCGTATTTTCTTCCTTAGTGTGTTGCGTTTATAAACCGAAAATATAACTTCCTCTCGTTTATTTCTAAAGTTATTAGCTTGAGAGAGAAAATACTGAATTTTCATGTTCTCAATTTTCACCGAGAAGAGATTTGTCAAAGAAATATTACGAGTATTAGAAAATAAGCATTTGTTTGTTTTTGCAATTTTTGGTGATATTCTTGAAGGGAATTCCCTTTATATATAAAATATGACACCTTTAACCAAAACGAGTCTTACTTATCGAAATGCGGTGGGTTTGATCCAAAATGATACTGAAAAATCGTTTTGGTTAAAGGTGTCATATTTTCATAATATTGAAATATGTCAAAACGCTTGTAATGCTCTGAAAGGGTGTAGTTCTCCGCCATTCGGCACATGATTCCTCACGTCAATAGTTGTAACTGCTGCTTGGCCGAATGGTTAGAGTGTCGGGCTACAGATTAAAAGAAAACCAACACTTTGGTTCGAATCCCCAAATCGCTGAAAAAAAATAAATTATTTTTTCCTTTTTGTCCCATCTTCATTTTGGACTTAAGGTACAATATTGACGCGAAATAAAGACAGCGAACCCCTAACGCACATAATCCAATATTTTATTATAATTCGTGAATAGAATTGCACACAAACAACTGCACTCACACAGTCAGACCACTTGTTCAGTATTTGAATATTCTGACGATCCAGCAGAGCAAAAAATTAATTGTTACACATATGTAATTTTTACATGAGGGTATTTCGTTATAGGGCAGCGAAAGTTGTATCTATGAATTAAAAAGTTATAAGGTTAAACTTGTCTTACATCTAGGCCTTTATTAAGGAAATGACCCTCAACAAGTGGTGACGCTTGCTTTCCCCAAGGGATTATGCGTGTACCAATATGTTGGGGTTTTTTTGCAGTTACTAACTTAATTATTGTTCGCTGAACTTTTGGCAGTGATTTTTCAGTTTTCGAGTCGGTTTATATATTAATATAACTGATTATTGTTCGTAAATATCTGGGTCGTTTATGAAAATACTAATGACAACTGTATGAGAATATGAACCAGAAATTCCCATTAGACTCGCCTCGCCTGTCTGACAAAGAGTTGGGGAATACCTGAGCATTACGTCACAATTTACCGGCCAGCTCGAAGCGAGACAATAGAGCGGGAGAGAGCGACGCTGAAGGGAAAAATATCCATCTAAAGCCAACACCTCCTTTGAGAAACTTTGAGTGGAGGCGCTTGGTGGAATAGCCCTGTTTTATAAGTTTCTGCAACAATGTTTTGTGACGTTGATTAAAGGCCGTTGTACCAATATAGTGGAGATCGGCGGTATTTGGAATGCAAGTGAGTCTTTCTGGCTGCTATTTTGGTGTATCGCGAACCCGGATGGACGATACATTATGACATTGAGACTTTTGGGTGTGTGGATGTGAATTTCTGATCTATTTTCTGACGTTTTATTTTCGTCAGTGAATCACCTTGGATCGTAATGGAGGCACGACTAATAATAAAATCAGAGTCATGTTACTTGACTACCACTCACTTGACTTCTTTATGATGGGATTAATGGACTATGCGATACGGATTTGATATTTTTGGAACATCATGAGGTCTTGCCGACATCATTGAAAACTGTTGGCCGCTTCTCTCTTGCAGGAAACAAGCCTATGTTTATGTATACTATATATGATTGTCTTTTTGAATTTGATGCTAATACTGTTTTATGGAATATGGAATAGGTCTTTGGATTATGGACGTGGATATTCTCTAATGGACGACGGCTGAATTATGAATAACGGACTAGACGCTTGTAATTGGGCTGCTACTACTGGGCCCAACATAGTCACCCAATCTATCTGCACGGGCATGCCCCTAGGATGGAAGTCGGCGAATGTTGAATTGGAAGTCCAAGTACACCCATTGACAATGTCATCCAGTGACAGGATTTTCCAAAATGGCCAAGATGTATCAATGGCTCTCACTTCATGTGACGATGCCCTAGACAGGAGAGGTGGGGCGTCGATGGCTAATTGGTACGTCCAGTGGATTGTCTTCTTCAGCCAGGCCGCAATCGTATTGTTAGTGATGTCGGCTGATGTACCTGGCTGTAATGACAGAAACAGGGGCCGTCTTGTGCCTCTGGACGGATCTCTTCCAGTGGGTCCACAACCCCGTGTATGAAAGAATCTGGTAGAGTCTTTGTGCCCACGGTCCCTGTCGAGTGGATTCGTTCTTTGCGATGAACACAGGGATCGGGCGGAAGGATACCCTGGACCAATCTGCTGTCCATGTCAAGGAACTCCGGTCCAGTGCATGAAGTTCCGCTATCCTTGTAGCCATAGCGAACGCCGACTGGAAGGCTGTTTTATAGGATACGGCCCTTGATATTTGTGGAATACAGAGGCTCAAACTTTGGGCGTAATAAAGCACTCAA